>CAUHTR010001161.1:0-88104 GCA_959609185.1 Schmidtea polychroa
TTCAAACATTTAGGCCTAACAAAATTTTTAATTGCTTCAATTTTATTTTCATCCACTTTCACACCTTCATTATTAATTATATGGCCTAAAAATTTTGTCTCATTTGTTAAAAATGTACATTTTTCTGGATCTCTCGTATTCCCGCTTCCTTAATTTTCATTAGTACTTCATTTATTCTTTTAAAATGCTCTTCTTTATTTGTAGAAAATATTAATATGTCATCCAAATATACAATAGCTGTATTCCACAGAAGTTTTCCTAAAACCATAGTCATTAATTTTTGAAATGTAGCCGGTGCTGCAGCAATTCCAAAAGGCATTCTATTAAAACAGTACTGTCCGCTCCTTGTTGAAAATGCGGTTTTTTCTTGTGAATTATTTGTTAACTCCACTTGATAATATGCACTTCCAAGATCTATAGTACTAAAAAACTTGGATCCGTTGAGTGAATCTAACATTTGTTCAATATTAGGCATTGGAAATATTTGTCTTTCTGTTATTTTATTGAGGTTTCTAAAATCCAAACACAATCTGATGTCATCCTTTTCTTTTTTCCAAACACATACCAATGGAGTATTCCAACTCGAATCACATTTCCTAATAATACCATTTTCTTCCAAATTTTGTATAGCCTCCTCAATCTTTTCTTCTAAATGAGCCGGTTGTCGTCTAGGGTTCATGTGGATTGGGCCTTCAGTAGTTTTGATTTCATGCCTTAATAAATATGTTTTTCCAATGTCCCATTTATCCGCCATAAAAACTTCTTTATTTTCATTAATTATCTGATACATTTTATCTCCTTTTTTTAAATCAAATAATTTTATTGCTCGACTAAATCTTTTCTCATCATTATTTGAGTTGCTAAATCTTGCCTCAATATTACAAATTTCATTAAAATTATTTCCTATTTCCGTATTTTCAGTTATACTATCGTTTATTTTCATTAACTTGATGTTGAATTGACGAAGTAAATCTATCCCACCAATAATTGGCGGTGAAACCTTTTTAACAACAACAAAAATTACATTCTCTTCTTTGTTACCGATTTGAATCTTCAATTTAACATTGCCAAATGTTTCCAATGGACTACCATTTGCACACCAAATTCCTTCATTGTGAGGTTTAATATCTATCCCCCCTATTTCTTTGATGATCGAGCTATCTATAACATTCATTCTGGCCCCCGTATCCAATAGACAATGTTTAAAATAAATCCTATTAATCCCAACTATTATGCTTGGTCTTCCACCCATCTTATCATATACAATTTCTAAATCGTCATTTAAAACAGAAATATTATTTATATGTTTATCCAATGTTTCGTCATAAACAAACTTTTTATTGCTATTTATTAATTTTGCCTCACAAATACTTATTATCTTCTTACAATTCTGATCACATTTATTTTCAATTACATTAATTTCATCACGCATCAAATTACAATCATTAATATCAGTTTTATCTCTTATGTCATATATAATCTTACTGTTACTCTGATTATCTTTCTTCATTACATCATATTTTTTTAATTTAATTTTCACGTTTTTAATACTATCTTCTAAAATTACATCTGATTTAAATTTAATTTTTTTTACATTTAAATTTGATTTAGATATACTGTCTAAATTATTATTACTACTTTTAAAACTATATATACTGTCTAAATTACTATTATTATTAAAAAATATACTATACTTATCTTGGCGCACACAATCATCATTATTACCCTTTAATGCATGGCTCCTATCATCTCGCTAATGATGGAGCCCTCCCATTTGGGTGTTCATCACTTCGGGTAGACTGAGAATCCTCCGCTTCGTTTCCGCGGTCTTCCATAGCTGCCACTCTTCGATCGGCGTATCTGTCTTGATATCGTCTGTTATCTTCGTAATTTCTAGATTGGTTTCTTCCTGATGATCGTGTGTCTGCTGTTCCCCAACATTGGAATCGCAAATGACCACGTTTTTCCACATCCTGAGCATGAAATCGATGGACATTCTCCCCGGTGATGGCCAGATTCCTTACAAGCGTTGCATCTCAATTCCGAATTTATCGTGTTATTTTTGCATTCTCTAATCATGTGTCCTTCTTTTCCACATCCATAACACTTCTTTTTTGGGCATTCTCGACTCGAATGTCCTAGTTCTTGACAATTCCAACATGTGACAACGCGACTTCCACTTGCTCTGTTGTCTCTTTGGTAATACTTTTGATTAGTATTCCTTCCAGAATCGAATCTTTGAGTGTGCGGAATAGAATTGAATCTTGGTTCAAAATTTCGTCTTTCTTGAACATTAGAAAAATTGCGTTGTCGATCTTGTATATCGGCAAATCCTTGTCGTTTCTTTATTACGTTTGCGAACGTTTCTTTCCTCTGCATAACTGCAATACTAGAAACTTCAATGTTGATAGCATCAACTTTACGAATTACGTCCTTGATCTCTTCGACTTTTAAAGCGTCTCGCATCTTGATCTCTTTTTGGATTTCTTTGTCTTTGACACAATGTATCAAAAAATAAGCGACTAATTCGTTTTTATCCCACTTGTGTTTCAATACTTTGTCGACCATTTTCTCAATCTTTTCGAAAAACACTGGCGCTGCATCGTTATCTTTCTCATAATTGTATAAGTTCAAAAAATCGCCTATCAGTGTTGACGGCTTCTTGAAAGCTTCTCTGAGTCTATCTTCAAAATTAATAAATTTGACATCGACGGCTTCATAGATCGGTAAAATATCTCTTGAAATAAGGCATTTTATCATCATATTTTGGTTATCTTGATCTAGACCACATAACTGAAAATATCGCTTACATTCTTCAATGAAAGTTTCGATTTCGTCTCTTCCGTCGTAAACATCCGGAATCATCTTGTTCACTATTGCCAGGGTCGCCATGTTAAATAAAACTAGAAGTCGAATTCAAATTGTATTCAAAAAACTCTGACATAATCGGTTTGACTAAACAAATCATTAAATTGACGATTAAGCATTTATAAATAATAATAATAATTATGTACGCCATAATATAATATGAATATAATACTTTAATATGTATATGTTAATTTCTTAATAGTAATAATTCAGATGTACCTTTATTATTATAATATTAAATTGTGCTAATAATTAAATCTTCCTCACAACGCTCAAAACATATGCTATCCAGCAGACCTATAAATAACTTCCAGTAGAATATCTACCTGTCAGACCAAGGTGTGCTAATGCTCGAAGAGCTCCCTCATTACACCGCTGGGGATCACTCAACACGTCAATATGACTTTGGCGCTACCAAACTGGTCTTAAACGAATGGTGGGTTACAGGTAAGCATACATTTTCGTGCTGTTTCCAGGGTAACTTAGAATACAAACAATGTTTCACTGCTTGATACCCGTTGAGTGATCAAGAGGGTGAGTGCTCGCAAAAAGTGAGCACGTTATCCACACTATAATTATCGGGAACTCCTTGGGTTTACTGACTATAGAAGATGTGTGTCCGATTTGCTCTGGTCCCTTAATTAAATTGTTTTCCAAAATTCTACAAACTCTCACCCTCTCATCAAACTGGCATCAAACATACTCATGAAATTAAACAGTTTTATTTATCTTTTGTTTGGCCAACTTACGCCCAAAAATTCTGAGGTACTGAGAATATTCGCTTAAGAAATTATTCCTCCACGTAATAAATTTATGTCTTAATTTTAATTTCCTAAGAACTTAAGGAATTACCAACGTTGATTTTTGTTCTAATATTTTAAATTACTTCTATTTTGTCGACCTAATTTAAAAAATTTGGTTTATAGCTTTTCTAGGTGAGTTTTTAGTTCTAACTGAGAATTGACATATACATTTAATTTTGATCACAGTCATTTCGAAGATACCAGTAAGATTCAGTGAAGCCAACCAGCAAATCAATCCAAATGACACAAAAGAGAATTTATAGTTTCCATAGAACTGGAGTAGGTAATAGATTATTCATTGCTTAAAATTTGTTAGCAACGTTTTGTATTTACGAATTGCTGCTGGGTGAACCGGGAAGATTCCGGGGATTAGCTGAAACCACGGAACACGGCAAGAGACAGCCACCCCATCAATAATTAAAAACAAAGAATTCATAAATAAAAAAAAATCAAATTTTATTTAATACACAAACTGCATTGTTAAGGCTGAAGGGGAGAGATTCTCACCCTTAAAATTCATAATTTCTTCACTCTGAACGATTAGCCAAGGCTCAATCGTTAGTACGTTGGTATTTCTTTGGCAACCATTGGGCAATAAATAATCATTGCAAAGCAATGCCTGTAGAATCCATCCATATATTCAGGTTTGAGTCATCTGTTTCGCTTCATCATTATCAGAAGGCTCAGATGCAGGTTTTCAGAGGTTTTTTCGTATTTGGTATCCATCATACAATCTATATAATAATCATGAATTCTTTGGAGTTCCACAATCATAATTATTTTGTTGATATCCAGTTACAAGGCTGATTAGGAGAAGCTTTCACTATAGAATCTGTCAGATAAGTTCGTAGATGGTACAAATACTTCAGTTCAATACTTCAGAAGTAGTAATTGCAAATACATATAGTTATAGAATAACAGATAGTTATAGAATGACAGATAGTTATAGAATGACAGATAGTTATAGAATAACAGATAGTTACAGAATAACAGATAGTTATAGAAGGATAGATAGTTATAGAAGGATAGATAGTTATAGAAGGACAGATAGTTATAGAAAGACAGATATTTATAGGACAGATATTCCATAGCAATATCTTATGGGAGAGCCATACAAATTAATTCAGAATTTGGGGTATTCTGCAAGAGCGTATGCCGCTGCGTTGGAGAGACTAGAAATTAATTATGGTGGGGAAGAGAGATTGTATAGGAACCTCCTCAATGATTTAGAAAGATTTGCCTGTGTTTTATTTCATTTTTAATTCAAATGTTTTATTTTTGGGTATATTATCTCTATAATCATTGTTTACTTGGTGTTTTTATATATTTTTATTTAAGTAAATTTAATGCTGGGTGTTTTGGAAATTTTGACCATTTTGCACCGCCTGTTTTCCATTTGTTGTGGTGACAGCAATGGAACCTGAAAAATTACATTTATGTTAATGGTTGTTATTTTGTGCATTTATGAGATAATTGTGTTTTTTATTTAAAAGGAATTTCTTAATTAAATTAAAAATTTGTTAAAAGAAAATTAACAAAGTGTTGGGCTAAATTTCAGAGTGGAGAAACTGGAGCGAATAGAAAAGTAAACCTCGGAAAATAAATGAAATAAGATAAAAATATAAAGTACCATAAAATCTCAATAGTAAATAGAAAGGAACAATAAAATAGCAATAAGAGAATAAGAATAAGTAAAATAAACTAAATAAAACACCATAAACCCTTAAGATTTAGAAATAAAACGATTTAAGACACACAACGGATAAAATAGAAAATAGAATAAGTGAAAAAGTGACAACAAATAAACGAGAAATTTAAGAAATAAATAAAAAATAAAACCATGTTAAGTTTAATTAAAACAAAACATAATATTACAATAAAATAACAATAAGCCCGCAGAAAAATAGAAGAAAAAATAAGAAAAATAAGAAAAATAAATAAAATAATAATAGGAATAAGTTAAGTCATTAAAAATTTAATATACGATGATAAAAACATAAAAATAATAATAAATAGTAAAAATACAAGCAGGTCGCGTCCTGATTGGACAGAAAATAATATATAAAGAGCGACAAAAATCTGTAGAGTATCATTCTAACCCGAAACTCTACAGGTAAAAATTCATTTAAATTTTATAATTTATCATTCTAACCCGAAACTCTACAGGACTTCAGGACCACTTAGCAACTAGCAGAAATCGTTCACGAAGCAATCATACAAAACCAATTATAAAAGACAAGCCATTTTTAGCCGACTAGTGAAGAACCTACGGAAAATACGGAAAACCTAGACGACATTACTATACTATTCGATCCAGTTTTGAACTCTAAGGTATGCTGATTGATTGATATGTATAATTTAAATGATATGATTATGAAAATTAAAAAACGAACTCATTTATTATAATAAATTTATTTGAATACAAATGGTCTTTTCTTCATGGTGCCGGCGACTGTACCATCTGGGTCCTCCGAGTATGATATGGATGAGTTGGAGATATATCACGATAAAGATCATAACCATGCAGAAGTTTGCTTTCATAGGTGATCTCGAAGATGCTGAAAATGAGAATGAAAGATTTTGGGGGAATGGGAGCTGCCATGTGAGAAGTTCTTTCAAGGATATGATAAGATCTCGATGTTGCAGGATGAATGATATCATACTCGGAGTCCACATGATAGGGTCGCCGGGTGAGTTTTATTGATTCATTTATTTTTATTGATTCAGTGATTTTATTGATACATTCATTCATTTTTCATTATGCCGATTTTCGTAAATTGCATTTTTATTATTGGGTTTGTGGAGAATGAGTCGAACGGTCCCTCATGACGATGCAAGAATGGCGGCAGAGATGGATGCCTTCTTGGGTGTGTCGTGAGGGGTGAGGAGACTCCGCTGGTTAAAACGAAGTTGAAGGTGAAGACGATCATCGAGCGCGATCATGCATAGGAGATTCTTCATTCTTGTACGGTCACACTGAGATTCTATGATAGAGGAGTAATGTAAAAATTCCAAGGATAGTCGATTTTGTGGTCGATATATACCGTGATATTCTCGGAAAATTTCAGTCTTTAGGTAGATAATAAATCCACCGAAATTCATGCAGAGAAAATGCGAAATGAAAACCTTCGGTAGTATATCCAACCATTTTCTTTCGAATCCACACTCGATATAGTGGCTGTTAAGTATCTTGTTGCGATGGGATTGAACGAGAAAGAGTCATAATCTTCAGATACGAGTAAAAATTCCAACGGGATCGATGCGGCTTGATACTTCTATTTTTTGAGGATGTGATCGCTAGGGCCTTAACGATTAAACCCATCATCTGTGTACTTTTAGGACGGATTGTCAAGCTTGGATAACTGATAAGAATTTCCTGCCTGAAAATAGAGTAAATAAATCAGGATAAGTTATCGATACACTCACTGCCAACATGAGAAACTAATTGCCAGCATTATCGGGCAATCCTCGAGTAACTTCAGTCAGTGTCGAACCGATCGTAGTAGAAAATTGATGGTGTTTTCCACGAGAAAGATGAGATAGGAATTGTCCAGCACATAGGTTGACGATCGTTAGCGTAGATAATCATTGTGAGGGAAAACCCGATAATCGAATCAAACCTACTTAATACCAATTCTTGGTTGACTGTCCACTCAAGATAAATTAGTTCTGCTCTCTCGATAAAATTGATGTCACTACCCGTCTAAGTAAAGTAAATATAGATCCATATTACGTCGAATGAAAGATACCAATCTATCTGCACACTAGCCAACTACGCTCAAGGCCACATAAGAATCGATATGCGACAGTAGTAATAAATTTGATTATAGAACGATGAGGCGATGATGTAAATTTTTTCTCTGAGCTAGCAAGGTGAGGTGCAATACAACCAGAGTGGTTACATCATACCGGAATTCAAATGTCACATATTCACCTAATATAACTACAAGTATAAAATTGTTCAGTAAGTACACACCCACAATTTTTGCTGGGGGAATAACATCCGCACACACAAGAGAAATGCCGTCACGAAACTACACACAAACAACCTATTACTATAGCGACGGTGATAGCGCATGGTTTAAAATAAAAAATTATAATTAATAGCGTAATTTTAATAATTTTATTTTCGCAAGTTCTTATAAGATAACGGGGTAAAAATGATAAATTGTTTTCGATGGTGATTAGACCAGTTGGGCCATAACGTAACATACACCTGCACCCCTCAACGTACAATAATCAAGGATTTCGATCAAAAATAATAAAAGATATAGAAATGGGTGCGGGAAATAGAAATGCCAGGCGAAATGAAGTAGTTTACGGGAATACCCCTATTCCGTGAACAGACGTAGAAAATCCGATATAATTTAATTCATTCAGTTCTTAAACATTCCCGGTTTTGTGTTTCTCTTAACTTATAAAGTTTGTTGAAATATATTCGAATGTTTGTGAGGGAATGAATGTGAGAGTGGGTAAATGAAGTGGATTTGTGGGTCACTATTGAGCAGTTTGATTAGTATGATTCTGAATTTCGTGTTCAAAGCTATAGATTATACTCTAGTAAATTTTCTAACTTAAATATGAAATCGTTTTTAAACTTTAGATGAATACTTCAACTAGTTCGGGAAAAAACCTCCGTCCTTGCTTTTCCTGTGCTGATAAAAATGCAGATATCGCACAGCTCCATTTATATATCGGGGAATTGAAGAAGAGGATTGACCTCTATGAGGGAACGTGGTTCTCCCCACCACAAATGAAGAAGGAGAAGAGCAAGATATTACGTCTGGAGCACTGCCGTGACAGTCTCCTAGAAGAGAGTAGATGCCAGCGGCTAACCATAAAAGCCCAATCAGAGGCACTACACCAAGTGTATTCCGAATCCGAAATTGCGAAACGAGTTCGCCAATACCCGATACAAGATGGAACTAATGTGTTCCCCGGGCACCACCAATCAGCTGAACCGTCGCCAGCATCCAATTGCAAAGGGCATGGCCCCCATTTACCACCAATCCCCGCCCCAGCTCTCTCTGGTTATCGACCTATGGCTGGTGGTTCATCGGACCCTATCTTGGCTCCCATACTCGTGTCGCACTCCACTCAGCCCCCAGCGGCAACTACAATTCCTCATCGCAAGCGTAAGCGGCTAACGCGTTCAGAGAAGAACCAGAAGCGCAGAGACGCCATGGCGGCGCTGGAAGCCTCCCTATTCGCAGCGAACTCCACCATCCAAGAAATTACCACCACTCATTGTATTCCGACCAAAGAAGTGTTCCGGGTAGTTCCGGCCGACAATGTCAAATTCCTTGCAGATCGTAGGTTGCCCGTCGACATTGACGAGATGCTCGCGGAGGGAGAAGTTTTTTCGTGATAAATATCCCCTCGAAATCTCGATTCGCATACTAATGTGAACGAACTTGAAGGAGTGACGTCATTTTGTGCAAATATTAATGTTTTGTATTTATTTGAATAATTCTGAGTATATTTTGGTGTTTTTCGTTTTAATACAGCTGTTAGGTTTTCTTCGATTGCGTTGAGTTTATGTATGATTGACTATGGTTGAATTGCATGTGAAAAGGACCCTGAAGAGATAGTAGATGCTTGAAGGTCGCACCCTTTGGACCAGGGGCGGATTGAATGATGAATGGGTAAGACCTCCTAAGGCACCGTAGGACCCGCACCGAGAAAGGGTTAGGAGTAGTTCTTAGGCAGGAGCTCACCTGCTAACTCTTTCCGACCCGTGTGAGCAGCACCAACGTGGACCATCGCCACGGGCTCATGCGTGGGAATATGCTAATAATCATTTGGAGTATGTATGGAAAGACGTCCAATCGGACTACTGATGCTTGACTGGTGGGATAGTAAAGGGTGTATATTTTTCTTTCCCCACATACGCCAACAAAAGTATTAAAAATGTGTTTAAATGTTGAGTTATGGGAAAAATAGAATTTTTGAATATGAAAATCTTATGTTTTGATTTAAAATCTAAATTAGAATATGATAAAAAATATATAAACATGATTAATATTTCTCAATTACTCTCCAATGGATATTAATATCAGATCGAATCAGGTTCTATTGGTTTTGGAATCATTTAAAGATGGAAGCGAAGATCCAAATCGAATTTTACAAATTCGTGAAATTGTTGACAGGGTCGTTGCTGACAAATTGATAAGTGGTGAATCTGACGAAATATTCAAAACATGTTTGAACGACCGAATTCTAAACAGCTCTAATTATAATTCAATTGAGGCTCTATATATTCTATTGAATCAGATGCCAGTTGGGATTATAAATTTATATTTTGGTAACATTGATGTTAATGATTATGCGATTCAATTGATTCTGTTGTCTTGGCTGCCTGGTAGCAAAGTTCTAGTTATATCAGCAAAACATTTCCAACTTGTTAGCGATTCATTAATTGATTCAAATCGAATGAAATCTCCCGCGTCTGTTAATGGTGTAACTTCGATTGGTGAATTGAACAATTGTTTTATCGATTCTGCCATAGCCTTTGATAGGAACCTTTCCTATGCGTATACTGACACATTTCGTCCCCTTTCTAACTTTGGATTTATAAAATAGTTTTAGCCCAACACGAATATAGTTTGCGGTATCTTAAAACTATTTATTTAATCGAAACAAAGAGGAAAAATGCGAAGAATTCAAATCTTGAAAAGAAAAATTGTTAAAAGGTGACGAAAAATAAATAAATTTGAAGAAAATAAAAAACATAAATAAAATCGGAATATAGTTTTTTATACGTTTGCGCGTATATGCAGGTTGAATTTGTCGAGTATAAATTTGGTAATATAATTTTCTGTGATTCTCGAATTTATTTTAGAATTTTTAATGAAGATTTTAGACTTAAAAAAGATGAATCAATTTCAATAACAACCAGTGCAGGATTTACGTATAGGCTACAGCCTAGGGCCCTTGCTTTATTAGGGCCCCAAAAAGTGTCCGAATGAAAAATTGTCATGTCGACTTAAATATACTGCAGCATTTTTTCCTACTGCCGCATGTCTGAAACGTCCCATACTTTTAGGACGTCAATTCCAAGAACAAAGGCACAGGGTTTGTTTAGCCATAATTATGACAACCGAGATCACTGATAAATTTCGACAGTTTCTGAATTTAGAACAACAATGACTCAAGATAAATTATGTTCCCTCAGTCTCATGTGTATAGAAAGTGACAAACTACACAGTTTATCATTCGATGATGTCCTCAATGACTTTGCTGAGGCAAAGGCAAGAAAGAAAATATTTTAGTTTAATATAATTCCTTAATTCTCATAGCATGTTTCAAAAGATTAGATAATAAGCCTTTGTAAATTGTTTTTTTAAAAGATCTTTTACTTCTTTTTATCAGAGTTTGCATTTTAAAGTTTGTTATGAATAAAAATGATTTTAAATTAAAGATTTATTATTTCACTATCTATACTTCTTAATTGTATTTCAGTTTATCCCTTTAGGTATCCGAAAATCATATTTTGTGCTGAGATATGATATCTGGTCTTATCAGATCTAAATCCGGCACTGATACCAACGCAACAAACTTTAATAATTACAGTGAAGATAAATTCGATAAAGTGGGACATTACTCGTTGAACGAAAATAATATTAATTGGAATTCACTTTAAAAGAGTGAGCAGCGGTGGGTTATAGGACTGCTTTGTTCGAATTCCAATAGAAATGTTCAATCTAGTGAACGCAAATATAAGAATTTCTACAAAACTTAGAAGGATATTTCAAAAAGAATGTTTTATCGAAAATAGAATAATATAATGAACTATTTTTGTCTCGAGTTGTTGAGAGCCATCTTTACATTGAATTGTTAAGGAAATCTAAACTAGCTATTCAACCTATATTTTTAAATATTTCATCAATAATTCGAAATGTAGTGGGATCTAAAATCGGTACTTGAGCTGTTTTCTTCGACATTAACTCATCTATCTTAAATACCTGCGGCGATGAGCGTCTCACCAATTGAATACGTGTCTTAAAGCACAAAAATTTAATATTTCACTGCATTATCATTAGTCAGAACTCAATACAATCGAACCAAAGCAGAAAATATAAAAATAGTAAAACATAAAATCAAGCACCAATCAAAAGACAGATAATTCAACTTTAACAACAGACCATAATTAAACTTAAAACTTGCAGCAAAGGCCTTAGATATGGTTTCGTGATCATTTTATAAACCAATTCATATCGTTGGCAGCTTTTCCATTTGAATAATTTCGAAAATGCGTTATGAAAAAGTTATAATTGCTATTTAACCACTTATGTCGAATTCTTACCAAAAATGTTATCGATATTAGTATAAAATAAATTAAAATAGCAACAAAAAATGGTAATAAGCAAATAAATAAAAACAAAAGATTTATAAAATATAAATTATGATCGATCATCGAGGCTAGCGTGCTATCAATAATACCAATGACATATCAAATTCTAATATATTGAGATTCGGCATATCCACCTCTCTGATGTCGTCAGCAAGTTACAGCAATACTACTAGTTAAGCAACAGAATCCTATCACGAGTGCACTCAAATATGTCTTCCTAACACGCGAGGTTGTGACAATGCGAGTGCATATATATCCCTGATTGACAGCGAATCGATTTCCTTAGCGACAATGGTGTGAAACACGACATTTGTAGTGATAAGGATGTATTCTGACAATCCAAATAATGAATAGACTATTGGAAGCAGTAATTAGTAGAAATCAATTGAGACCCATCATAAGATAAACTCACCATATGATATGCATAAAATGTTGTGAATGATAAAGCTCAAAAAAGCCAATGAAATGCTGATAATATAAATTGTGAATATACTCCGCCGAAGAAAACTACTTTCCTGGGTAAATAAGGTTTTATCAAATACTGATTTGAAATTTAAATTTTGTATGATATTTATTTATTAAATAACCAATCAAAAATGACGGGCCAATAATTAAAAACTAATTAATTAATAATAAGTAAACTAAGATGTTGGAAAAGTCCATATAAACATTTATAGCTCAATAAGTATATTTAAAATAATAAAAATCACACCAACTAAACATATTATTAAACAAAACATTTAATTAAAAAATAAAACACGAATAATTAAAATTTATGAAAAGCAAGAAGTTGCAAATAGAAACACATTAAAATTAACATGCATTAATTGATAATATTTCAATTTTAATTTAGATAAAATTAATTAGAATATTATTCGATAGTTTAATCGAATCAAAATATTAAATCGGCGATCAGCCAATGAGATTAGGCCTCACCTGATTGGTTCGAAACTACTATATAAGGACTGCTCCGACAGTCACTTTTAACTAGCGTGACCATTTGCTCATATTTACCTGGGACAGTCCCGTATTTTTAGAATTTGTTCCTTGTCAGTATTTCAAAATTTTCTATTAAATTATCAAATTGAAGCAAAAATGAAAATTTTACTCAATAAAGTCGTTATATTTTTTTCTATAAAATCCTCTGTTTCCCTCCCTCGAATCCCAATTTCCTACCCCTTATAAAGCATTTTTTTAATCCTGAAACTGTTCTTGAAGATATTATGAAATGTTCATGAAGATATTATGAAATGCTTCTGAAGATAAAATGTTTATGAAACTGAACCGGAAATTATTAAGTTGTTAAGAAAATAAACTACATCTCTTCTCATATAATAATAAAATTAACCCCATTTAATATAATAATTTATTATGTAATAATTTCCCTTATTAAATGTAGTCTACAGTGAGCATACAGTTACATAAATCAAGATAATACTTTATTATGTAATAATTGCCCTCATTAAATGTAGTATACAACTACATCAAACAATATTTTAATTTATTATGTAATAATTGCCATCGTTAAATGTAGTCTACGGAGAGCATGCAGCTAAATCAATCAAAATAATACTTTATTATGTAATAATTACCCTCATTAATTGTAGCCTGTAGTGAGCATGCAATTACATCGATCAAGATAATACTTTATTATATAATAATTGCCCTTATTAAATGTAGTATACAACTACATCAAACAATATTTTAATTTATTATGTAATAATTGCCATCGTTAAATGTAGTCTACGGAGAGCATGCAGCTAAATCGATCAAAATAATACTTTATTATGTAATAATTACCCTCATTAATTGTAGCCTGTAGTGAGCATGCAATTACATCGATCAAGATAATACTTTATTATATAATAATTGCCCTTATTAAATGTAGTCTACAGTGAGCATACAGTTACATCAATCAAGATAATACTTTATTATATAATAATTGCCCTTATTAAATGTAGTCTGCAACGAGCATGCAATTACATCAATCAAGATAATACTTTATTATGTAATAATTGCCCTCATTAAATGTAGTATACAACTACATAAAACAATATTTTAATTTATTATGTAATAATTGCCATCGTTAAATGTAGTCTACGGAGAGCATGCAGCTAAATCAATCAAAATAATACTTTATTATGTAATAATTACCCTCATTAATTGTAGCCTGTAGTGAGCATGCAGCTACATCAATCAAAACCATACTTTATTATGTAATAATTACCTTCATTAATTGTAGCCTGTAGTGAGCATGCAGCTACATCAATCAAAACCATACTTTATTATGTAATAATTGCCCTCATTAAATGTAGTCTGCAACGAGCATGCAATTACATCAATCAAGATAATACTTTATTATGTAATAATTGCCCTCATTAAATGTAGTATACAACTACATCAAACAATATTTTAATTTATTATGTAATAATTGCCATCGTTAAATGTAGTCTACGGAGAGCATGCAGCTAAATCAATCAAAATAATACTTTATTATATAATAATTGCCCTTATTAAATGTAGTCTGCAACGAGCATGCAATTACATCAATCAAGATAATACTTTATTATGTAATAATTGCCCTCATTAAATGTAGTATACAACTACATCAAACAATATTTTAATTCATTATGTAATAATTGCCATCGTTAAATGTAGTCTACGGAGAGCATGCAGCTAAATCAATCAAAATAATACTTTATTATGTAATAATTACCCTCATTAATTGTAGCCTGTAGTGAGCATGCAATTACATCGATCAAAATAATACTTTATTATATAATAATTGCCCTTATTAAATGTAGTCTGCAACGAGCATGCAATTACATCAATCAAGATAATACTTTATTATGTAATAATTGCCCTCATTAAATGTAGTATACAACTACATCAAACAATATTTTAATTTATTATGTAATAATTGCCATCGTTAAATGTAGTCTACGGAGAGCATGCAGCTAAATCAATCAAAATAATACTTTATTATGTAATAATTACCCTCATTAATTGTAGCCTGTAGTGAGCATGCAATTACATCGATCAAGATAATACTTTATTATATAATAATTGCCCTTATTAAATGTAGTATACAACTACATCAAACAATATTTTAATTTATTATGTAATAATTGCCGTCGTTAAATGTAGTCTACGGAGAGCATGCAGCTAAATCGATCAAAATAATACTTTATTATGTAATAATTACCCTCATTAATTGTAGCCTGTAGTGAGCATGCAATTACATCGATCAAGATAATACTTTATTATATAATAATTGCCCTTATTAAATGTAGTCTACAGTGAGCATACAGTTACATCAATCAAGATAATACTTTATTATGTAATAATTGCCCTCATTAAATGTAGTATACAACTACATCAAACAATATTTTAATTTATTATGTAATAATTGCCATCGTTAAATGTAGTCTACGGAGAGCATGCAGCTAAATCAATCAAAATAATACTTTATTATGTAATAATTACCCTCATTAATTGTAGCCTGTAGTGAGCATGCAATTACATCGATCAAAATAATACTTTATTATATAATAATTGCCCTTATTAAATGTAGTCTGCAACGAGCATGCAATTACATCAATCAAGATAATACTTTATTATGTAATAATTGCCCTCATTAAATGTAGTATACAACTACATAAAACAATATTTTAATTTATTATGTAATAATTGCCATCGTTAAATGTAGTCTACGGAGAGCATGCAGCTAAATCAATCAAAATAATACTTTATTATATAATAATTGCCCTTATTAAATGTAGTCTGCAACGAGCATGCAATTACATCAATCAAGATAATACTTTATTATGTAATAATTGCCCTCATTAAATGTAGTATACAACTACATCAAACAATATTTTAATTTATTATGTAATAATTGCCATCGTTAAATGTAGTCTACGGAGAGCATGCAGCTAAATCAATCAAAATAATACTTTATTATGTAATAATTACCCTCATTAATTGTAGCCTGTAGTGAGCATGCAATTACATCGATCAAAATAATACTTTATTATATAATAATTGCCCTTATTAAATGTAGTCTGCAACGAGCATGCAATTACATCAATCAAGATAATACTTTATTATGTAATAATTGCCCTCATTAAATGTAGTATACAACTACATAAAACAATATTTTAATTTATTATGTAATAATTGCCATCGTTAAATGTAGTCTACGGAGAGCATGCAGCTAAATCAATCAAAATAATACTTTATTATATAATAATTGCCCTTATTAAATGTAGTCTGCAACGAGCATGCAATTACATCAATCAAGATAATACTTTATTATGTAATAATTGCCCTCATTAAATGTAGTATACAACTACATCAAACAATATTTTAATTCATTATGTAATAATTGCCATCGTTAAATGTAGTCTACGGAGAGCATGCAGCTAAATCAATCAAAATAATACTTTATTATGTAATAATTACCCTCATTAATTGTAGCCTGTAGTGAGCATGCAATTACATCGATCAAAATAATACTTTATTATATAATAATTGCCCTTATTAAATGTAGTCTGCAACGAGCATGCAATTACATCAATCAAGATAATACTTTATTATGTAATAATTGCCCTCATTAAATGTAGTATACAACTACATCAAACAATATTTTAATTTATTATGTAATAATTGCCATCGTTAAATGTAGTCTACGGAGAGCATGCAGCTAAATCAATCAAAATAATACTTTATTATGTAATAATTACCCTCATTAATTGTAGCCTGTAGTGAGCATGCAATTACATCGATCAAGATAATACTTTATTATATAATAATTGCCCTTATTAAATGTAGTATACAACTACATCAAACAATATTTTAATTTATTATGTAATAATTGCCATCGTTAAATGTAGTCTACGGAGAGCATGCAGCTAAATCGATCAAAATAATACTTTATTATGTAATAATTACCCTCATTAATTGTAGCCTGTAGTGAGCATGCAATTACATCGATCAAGATAATACTTTATTATATAATAATTGCCCTTATTAAATGTAGTCTACAGTGAGCATACAGTTACATCAATCAAGATAATACTTTATTATGTAATAATTGCCCTCATTAAATGTAGTATACAACTACATCAAACAATATTTTAATTTATTATGTAATAATTGCCATCGTTAAATGTAGTCTACGGAGAGCATGCAGCTAAATCAATCAAAATAATACTTTATTATGTAATAATTACCCTCATTAATTGTAGCCTGTAGTGAGCATGCAATTACATCGATCAAAATAATACTTTATTATATAATAATTGCCCTTATTAAATGTAGTCTGCAACGAGCATGCAATTACATCAATCAAGATAATACTTTATTATGTAATAATTGCCCTCATTAAATGTAGTATACAACTACATAAAACAATATTTTAATTTATTATGTAATAATTGCCATCGTTAAATGTAGTCTACGGAGAGCATGCAGCTAAATCAATCAAAATAATACTTTATTATATAATAATTGCCCTTATTAAATGTAGTCTGCAACGAGCATGCAATTACATCAATCAAGATAATACTTTATTATGTAATAATTGCCCTCATTAAATGTAGTATACAACTACATCAAACAATATTTTAATTTATTATGTAATAATTGCCATCGTTAAATGTAGTCTACGGAGAGCATGCAGCTAAATCAATCAAAATAATACTTTATTATGTAATAATTACCCTCATTAATTGTAGCCTGTAGTGAGCATGCAATTACATCGATCAAAATAATACTTTATTATATAATAATTGCCCTTATTAAATGTAGTCTGCAACGAGCATGCAATTACATCAATCAAGATAATACTTTATTATGTAATAATTGCCCTCATTAAATGTAGTATACAACTACATCAAACAATATTTTAATTTATTATGTAATAATTGCCATCGTTAAATGTAGTCTACGGAGAGCATGCAGCTAAATCAATCAAAATAATACTTTATTATGTAATAATTACCCTCATTAATTGTAGCCTGTAGTGAGCATGCAATTACATCGATCAAGATAATACTTTATTATATAATAATTGCCCTTATTAAATGTAGTATACAACTACATCAAACAATATTTTAATTTATTATGTAATAATTGCCATCGTTAAATGTAGTCTACGGAGAGCATGCAGCTAAATCAATCAAAATAATACTTTATTATGTAATAATTACCCTCATTAATTGTAGCCTGTAGTGAGCATGCAGCTACATCAATCAAAACCATACTTTATTATGTAATAATTACCTTCATTAATTGTAGCCTGTAGTGAGCATGCAGCTACATCAATCAAAACCATACTTTATTATGTAATAATTGCCCTCATTAAATGTAGTCTGCAACGAGCATGCAATTACATCAATCAAGATAATACTTTATTATGTAATAATTGCCCTATTTAAATGTAGTCTGTAGTGAGTATGCAGCTACATCAAACAATATTTTAATTTATTATGTAATAATTGCCCTCATTAAATGTAGTCTGCAACGAGCATACAATTACATCAATCAAAATAATACTTTATTGTGTAATAATTGCCCTAATTAAATGTAGTCTTCAGCGAGCATGCAGCTACATCAATAATAATGTGAATAATAATATAAATAATAATAATATTCTTAGTGTAGTTTACAACTATAGACTTTAATAATATTATTATTTATTTCATTTTTTTGTAATGTTTTTAAATGAAACAAATATCAATAATTGTAAAATAATTATAAGAACTATATGATAAGTGCGTAAAAGAAATATAAATGTTATATAAATACAATTTAATGACTAATATTAATTTATAAATATAATTAACAGGCAAATTTTATCCACATTACTGCCAGGCTTCAACTGGTCATTCAAAATTATGTCACAAAGTGATGAAAAAATATTATGGTCGTAAATTTTATGGCATCAAGTACTATATATGCCCAATATGCGAGACCTCCCATAGCATTAAATATTTAGAGTTTTACAGTAGACATAAATCCCATTTAAATAAAAAAGTTATAAATGTAAATAATAATACAAAACCTATAATTAATAATAATGTTATTAATGTAAATAATAATATAAATAATTTAAAAAGACCTGCTGTTAGTATTGGGTCTGATGCTCCCTCTAACATTAATAAATTATATCAGATAACTGACAATGATGTGGTTAATAATATTCAAATAGGTGGTTCAGTCGATATTGACGATGAACCTGAAATCGAAATTGATTTTAAGGGGGTTCGAAAGAATCTACGATTTAATGTTGAGAAAGATAACATCATTCAAATAGCCATAACAGATAAAATTGTTAATAAGTTAAATCATGAAATAATCGGAATGGGGTCAGTGAAAATACAATTCACCGTATTGATTCAATTTGAAAAAGATGGTGAAATTAGAGATAATTTCTTATCGAATAGTGCAGAGGCTTTTTCAGATAGTTTTCTAAGTGAGGGGGTTCATAAATTAAATAATAAAATAGAAAAATTCGCATAATTGGGTAGTGGATGACGGGTTGTTAAAATCAAAGAGATAGATTTTATATTAACAAAATTTACCCATATCAATAGGTGGACATAGATACATCCCACACCATATGCTTTAAAATCTAAAAAAGCAATAGTAAACGTTAAAAACACCGACGATATGTGCTTTATATATAGTATTTTGGCACTTTTAAAACGTAATGTCGTACATGTAAATAGAAAGAGTTAATTCATATGAAAATTATCTTGACGAGTTAAATTTTGACCCCATTTCCGATTGTCCAATGAAATTATGTGATATTCCTAAATTCGAGATGAAAAATAAGGATTTAAATTTAGTAATAAATGTTTTAACTTATAGAACAACCCCAGCTAAGCCTTTTTAAAATATAATTGACGATAAATATATTCCACATCATCCCAATTTGGATATAATTCACCGAACTAAGGTTATAGGTGGTGAACCCTTATACTTACTTTTATTGGAAGATGGGGCTTATTTTCATTACACCGCAGTTTTTAACTTACAAAGACTAACGAATTGTCACTCTAGCAGTGAATGCATCGTTAAAATTAAAGTGAACAGGTTCCCCCATTGTCTTAACGGATTTATACTTAAAAATGTATTTGATATTCATGTCGCCTTATGCATTAAAAACCAGATAGGAACACACTACCTAAAAATAAAAACCTTATATTTAGTAATTTCGTGAAAACCATAACCCCGCCATTCGTGATATATGCAACTTTGAATCAATTTTACCGGGGGATATAATACACCATCAAAAGCATTTGCCAATAACAGCAGGTTTATTATTAATAAATAATTATAATAATAGTAAATTTTATTATGAGTTTGTTTGGGATGATTGTATCTTATCTTTCTTGCGTAAGGTGGAGAAATTGCTATGACAATTGTCCTGCCATATTACGAAATTAATGGGAAAAAGCCCATGCAAAACTTGTCTTTCGCTGAAGAGCGGGCCTTTTGTGATTCCAGAACCTGTTATCTTTGTAAGAAATTTATTAGAAATAGAGTTAGGGATCATTGCCACTTCTCAGATAAGTATTTAGGTGCTGCTTGTAGGAAATGTAATGTGGCTCGGCGAATTCAGAGAAAGTTACCTGTGGTTTTTCACAATTTGAGGGGCTATGACCTCCATCATATGGGATGAAAAAAAGTATGTGCCCTCTGGATCAATTAATAATATTTTGAAAAAAAAATTATGAGTCATCGTCTTTGTTCTAAAAATATGATGAGTCATAGGATGATAGGAATCTATAGCTCATCTTAAAGGTCTTGCACTGGGCTTTAAGATGAGCCATCAATCGATAAAGTCCGTTGGCGGGAACATTAATTTTTGGGATGAAAAAAAGTATGGGCCCTCTGGATCAATTAATTTTAAAAAAAATGACCTTGACCTTTTATTTTTTCCCCCGGGGGGAGGGGTATATGTGATCCAGAGGGCCCACTACCTCCTACTCTGTTACACAAAAACGCTTAAATTCCGTGAGACAAAGACAAATATTTTGCGCAGATTGTAAGTAAAAAGTTATAATTTTCATTAAATTTAGATGTTTTTAGATTATTTTAAAAATAATTTTCATCTTTTTATAAAATTAAAATATAAATGTATCTATTTAGTAAATGATAACAAAAATGCAGAATAAAACTTGGCTAATATAGGCTAATAATATTAATCAATTAAATAAAATATGAAATGAATATATGTTGTCGATTGATGTGGTAAGCAAATTCCTAATTCTTACATTACTCGACATTGACTACAAATTTTGGTGTAGATGTTTAAATTTAGCAAACAAATTGAATTGATTTTGAATTTAATTATGGACATTATAAATACTAAAAGTATAACAACTAAAATGGCGACCATGATGATCAATTTTATTAAATCGCGAGCCATCATTGAAGATTTTATGCAAGCATGTGAAAGATTATTCGAACTTATAGGCTTCTCAGAAGCATACAGTATTTGGGCCACAAAGCCATTATTTAACAATTAAATTGATTACAATAGGGCTGTCGGAGCTAGCCAACACAACAACGGCAACACTACTTGTTAAGCCGCACTTACAACGAAAAGGAGCTCTAAATCGCTTACCGAAGTGTGCCGAAATGATGATGCCTCTCCATCACTTGATCATTAATAATAGAATAAGAATAGTCATTTAATTTTGAATTGGTTTTCGAGGTGAATTTAAATGAGGGTAAAGAAATATTTAAAGATCTATTCAAGCTACAAAGCGATTTATTCACCAACACTTATGCCATTAGAGCTCTGAAACTCCAGATTAAAAGACACAGGATCATCAAGCGTCCCTTGATCAGCAGCTAACTGAGCAAGGGCTCAACGATGTCGCGTCTCAGACGAGAGGCCAGGAACCCCGGTGCAGTACCACAACACGTTCTACTCAGAAATGGTAATATTTATCAGAGGAAAATAAACTTTTGTCCAGGGGCATAGATTTATAACATCCTGGCAGCTCAATAAACTTGGGAACACCGAACGCGCTAGGTGACGAGCCCACAAGGACGCCTAAGTGGAAAACGTGATAGTTACAAGGGATTCCTTCGGTGTCATTTCTGAAGTATGATAATCAATCTGGGTCAGAATAGGTAATGCGGTAAAGAAAGGGGACCCGAGCTAAACCAGACATAGACCATTCTATTGGTAGTCCGTGAACCAGATCTAGAAAAAAAAGACTCGAGGAACTTTCAAATAAAACGAGTTAGAAGTAAAGCTACATGTATAAAGATATGTCGGCAATGAGAGGTTACATAATTATTATCACATAATTAGTACCCATACAAATCGACACACTCATTCGGTATGCGTGCACATACCAGTTGTGGAGAATTGTTCTTGCAAAAATAATAAAATCTCTCACGGAGTCAATGAGAACAAGAGATCTTCGAATAGAAAGAACAACACGACGTGGAGAGCAGTCTAAGCGATCCAATAGACGGTGAGTATTTCTTTCTGGTTTTAATAAATATCAATATAATATTTAGTAAGTCATATTTTTGGATATGAAATACGGTCATCACAAACTTAAAAAATAATTGGATATTAAAAAATGGAGTCTCGGAGACCATAAAGGGAAATCAGTTGAAGGTGAAGGTATGGAAAATCTAATAAAAGCTCATAATATTGAAGTGCCCGACATGGAAACTAAATTCATATTTCTTTAAAAGATAAAAACTCTAAAAACTGGGCTTTGTTAGCAGAAATTGAGTTAATGATAAACTCTACATACCAAAAAGTAGTTGGTCAAGCACCTTGTGAAAGAACATTTGGAAAATGTATTTACAAAGAATCGTTATTAAATATAACAGGGTACTTGATCCAATTACGAAAAAGAAATTTGAAAAAGGAGATTTCGTTTTAATTAAAAGCAATACGAATAACAAAGAAGATAACAGATATTTTGGACCTAGACAGCTACCAAGTAAAGCCTAATAATATATTTTTTTTTGTTTTGAAAAAATTTGGGCTGGAAAGGGCCAATGACAATTATTATATGCAATATGTTATTTTTATATATTTATTGGATTTTAGAATCAAAATAATTTTTGGCCATGGCTGAACTTAAATAAGAATGATAATGACGCAGATGATAATGCTACAAACTCTCCTCAGACAGGACAAAGTATTGAAAAACCGCCATTTAATGTGCGAAAAAGAAAATATGATGAGTCTTTTCTTCAATTTGGCTTTACATTTCAAATTTGTAATGGTAATGAACAACCTCTTTGTTTGATCTGCAAAGAATTATTGGCTGCGGAGAGTATGAAACCATCAAAATTAAAAAGACATCTTGAATCAAAGCATGTTTCGTATGTCAATAAACCAAAAGAATATTTTGAAAGATTGTATAAATCTTTAAATAAACAAAAAAAATCCTTTCAAAAATTTATGACCGTTAATGAAAAATATTTATTAGCGTCATATGAAGTTTCATACTGAATTGCTAAAAAGAAAAAGCCGTTCACCATTGGAGAAGATCTTATATTACCTGCTGCTATTAAAATGGTAGAAATACTACATGGAAGTAAATATGGCGATGATATTCGAAAAATTCCTTTGTCGAACGACACTGTCGCGAATAGAATTTCTGATATTAACAAGGACCAATTAGTGCAACTTATTGCAAGAATAAAAGAAAGCCCAAAATTTTCAATTCAGTTGGACGAAACAACGGATATTACTAAATTGGCTCAGTTGTTAGTATATGTCAGGTACGTTTATAAAGAAAACGTGGAGGAAGAATTGTTATTTTCTCGTCCTATGAAAGACTATACTACAGGGAAAGACATATATTGTAAAGTTGACGAATTTTTAAAAACTGAAGGTTTAGAATGGAAAAATTGCTGTGGAATATGCACAGATGGTGCAAGAGCGATGACGGGCAAAAATATTGGTTTTAAATCATTTTTTCAAGCTGCTCCTTATGATCATATAACTTTTACTCACTGTCTTATTCAGAGAGGCCCTTGCATCAAAAAAATTAGCACCAGAATTGAACGATGTGCTTCAGAATGCTGTAAAGATTATAAATTTTATTAAGAGCCATGCCCTTAACAGTCGCTTATTTTCAAATCTCTGCAAGGATACGGATTCCAACTACACAACTTTATTATTACATGCAGAAGTAAGATGGTTGTCAAGAGGTCAAAATTTAAGAAGATTATTGTTATTAAAGGATGAAATCGAAATATTTTTAACCGAACGAAAATGTGAACTTGCTGCTTTTTTTCAAATGACTTATGGCTATCTAAGTTGTGTTATTTGTCAGATATCTTTGAGAATTAAACGATCTCAACTTGTCTCTACAAGGAAAAAATTGCGATAAATTTTATTTTAATGATAAAATTGAAAGTTTTATTAAAAAGATCAACATTTGGAAAAGTAGGGTAGAAAAGAATTCGTTCGAAATGTTTTCCAGTCTCGACAATTTTATAATCGAGAAAAATCATTGTAAAACTATTATCGCAATAATTATTGTAGATCACTTAAAAACGCTAGAAACACAGTTCCGCACATATTTTATATTAAATATTGATTTCGAAAAGGTAGCTTGGATTCAAAGGGAAAATGTGCAGATTTGATGACTGCGAAGGTAAACACAATTTGTTACACCGACCTCTTAAACAAGATATGTTAAAAAAAAATTCCATGATGGGATTTTACCAAGATATAATATCGGCGGGAAGAAAATGGTTCCGTAAACAATGGAAAAGAAATATTGGTGAATGCGCTGTTAGATGATGCTAGTACAACGAGTTCCATAAGTGATAAAGTGGTGTCAGAACTCAACCTCGACGGAAGCGAAGAGAACGCATCAATAAAAATTATTGGGGGAAGGATTGAAGAAATACCTGCTAGAGTAGTCGCGATGTATATTAAAAATATGAAAAAGAAAATTGTGAAAAAATTTAAAGCGTTAGCTCTTAAGTTTATTACCGGTAACATTAAAGTTATTGATTGGACCAAAGTAGCTTACTCGTGGTCTCATTTAAAAGGAATTCCATGTCCGTCTTTAGATGGAAAGCAAACGGTTGATGTATTAATTGGAGCTGATTATTTAGAATTACATAAGAGAATAAAAGAAATCAGTGGAAATGAGAACGAACCAACAGCGACACTCACGCCTTTGGGATGTACCTGTGTAGGGAGGCCGTGATTTGGTGTACCATTCGTTCATTCTTTCTTTATTAAAGATGAAGATATGGGTTTTCAGATCCTACGAGCAACGTCTCTTTCCACCGGGTTTGGACTTCTGATACTTACTTATTATCTTAGTTGTCGGATTGATTTTTCGTCCGATTTCAAACCTCATCCATTTAACTCAATAATTTTTCAGCATGACAAAACCGAATAATCAAGAAACTAAAATGATGAACGAAGGAAAACTGAGCCGCAAGCAGAAAATAACTCAAGTTCAAAGCATTTCCGTTCTAGCATCACATTGGGTGTTTGTGTGAAGGTTATTCTGACACGTCGTGATGTGTAAGTTTTTTCATTCTTTTTCATTATAAAAACTAGATAAAATCTTACATGTATAATTGTCCTTAGGACTTTTATTAAGACATTTTCATTTATTAAATTTATATATAATATATTAAAAATGTTCAATTATTATGTTGTTATACTTTTCTTTTTCCATCAATCTCCCAAACCCAAAAACCCAACTTTAATTAATAAGAAAACGCGCAACATTACTGTCCGTCACAATAACATCTTGTTCCAAGTCCGTGTAACCCAAAATTTTATGAATGACCTATCGAAACATTTTTTAATAGACGAAAACGAGTTTTTCACCTTAAATAACGTAGTTCCCATCATCGACCCTTTTTCAATCCCGGAACAATCAATAGTCACACTTTTTTTAGGGCAAGAGGCGGCGCCAAAACAAACATTGAACATCACTCATCCACGCCCATCGGTCGAACCCAATCGCGCACAAATGCCAACCCCAAATCTAGACAAGAGCTCTTGTTAGACGCGATACCTGACGAATTAATGTCAGAATTAGGTTCACAAATTGCTGACGAATTAGACTCCGAAAACCCTTACGAGTCCATGAAAACAGCGATACATAAGAAATACTCACCCACAATCACTTCATCAATCGAGAAACTATCAAAACCCACTCCATACGCGGGCCAAGCACCACAAAAGGATATTCAGGGCGGAGCAAGCGCGGGAGGAGCTCATCACCGAGAGCTGAGCTAAACGATTAGTGATTACCCGTCAGCATGTTTCGGTGACGAAGATGTACACCTCAACAGAGCAAGAGGCTAGGATTCCCCAAACAGTCGAGATCGTTCGTCCGACTCAGTATACTCGATCTTCTTCCGGAACCTCAATTCCCACCGAATTAGTCGAATCACCAGTGAGAGTATGGAGTCATCGCACCACAACGGCACCACAAAACTGATGGTTATCCTAATTGGCCGCTCTGGCTCCTCCACCAACCGCACAGATCATCATCCAAACCCCAGCGATTCCGGCAGCTTAGCGCCTCTTCAACGCTGACCTGGACAATCCCGATTTCTACTTGCAGTCAGCTCCATTAGAAGGATATTTCATGTTCATACAGGGGAAATTTTCTTTAATAAATGTTTAGTTTCGATTTTTCTATACTATTAATAGGTGTTACCCTAGCAACATAATATCACCCCTAGCGAAAACACCATTTGGAAGTTAGATCCCCTAGAACGCCAACATAATAAAGCACTAGAAAAATGTAATTTCACATGACGTCAGATTTTTGAAATATCTCCATTAATCACGTGACATGATTTATGGACAATCCATTAATTAAGAACAGGAAATTCGACACGTTTCACCCAAATAATTTACTTAGCACTTTAAGTAATTTAATTAGTAAATTATGTTTTCTAGAAAACAAAAACATTTGAAAAAAGACTGTCGTGGTGTTTTATAAACATAACTTACTCTAGATGCCACCAAATCGATTATTTCAAATTAAGCATCTTCATTAACTCGAACTGACAAAATTTAATAAAACCGACTCTAAAAAATCTAAACTATCCAATTTTTTAAATCCTCGATTCAAATGTAATATTCAAAGTTTAAAAAATGTAAAATTCATTATAAATTTTTAATTATTATTATAAATTAAACTTTATTGCAAATATAAATATAATTCAAAATAAATTATTAATTTTCTAACTTACAATTCTTTGATATTTCCTAGAAAAATGAACATTGAATATTTGAAAAACAATTGACACCAAAAGAAAGATAATAAAGCTTATTTTATGAATTTCTAAATTAATTTAATGAGATTCAAATTAATATTTTAGTTTACCGTAATATCTACTAGATGAAAAAATACTCAATAAAATTAAAGAGATAATTTCAATAAAATTGATCATTGTCATAATTGTGATAATACTATTCGCTTTTGAATATTTTTCTAACCAGTATATATAAACTAGATATAAAATAAATAGACGGCAAAGGCAAACTGGAACTGTAACATATTGCCAAATTGTTAACTGCAATTCATAGTTTCCCACTGCAGCACTGAAAGATGGCAAAAAATTACTTACCTAAAATGAATAGCAAATAAAACTAATATATTTTTAAATGTTACATGACAATGCGTATCATTAACTTCATCGAAATTATAATACATACTTAAAAAGACGCATAGTAAACATGCTAAAAGTTGGGTGATGAATTGAAATAAATAAAAAATGATATTAACGATTTCATGCTACAGTATGAATGACTGAATCACTACTTCTTTAAAATATATCTACTATGTAAAAATAAAAGTTCTTAATTGAATATAGATTATTAAAACAATTTAAAATATTTCATTAATTTCAAAAATTGAATGTAATGAATAAATAAAATTAATTTAGCGTATAGCATAACTATTTAAAATTATAATTAAGATATTAATATAATATAATTAATATAATATTAATATAAGATCGGACCCACTTATATTCTATTCTCTCAATCTGAAAAAGTCAAGATTTATGTACTAAGATTTTTTATTCATAAATATAGGATATTTTTGAAACAAGATACGAATTAATTTTATGGAAACTTTCAAGAAAGGAATTATAAGTAAAATATTGTAGGGATGTACCTGTCAATTTAACTTTCTCGTCATGGTCACCTGTGACATTTGACATTATAACTCTGGCGGGAAAGTCACATCCCCATTCAAAACATGATTATACCATACCATACTCATCACAAGGAATATTAGAACTGAGATTTGGATAAGATCTCGAAATAAATTCGAACCCCCAATTTGCCTACTAAGTTTATGAAACTCCTAAGTTCTGTGTATCGATTGAAGGAATGATCCCTTTAATTCTCTAGGCTCCATCACCCAG
Source organism: Schmidtea polychroa (assembly GCA_959609185.1). Taxonomy (NCBI): domain Eukaryota; kingdom Metazoa; phylum Platyhelminthes; order Tricladida; family Dugesiidae; genus Schmidtea; species Schmidtea polychroa. The sequence goes on from CAUHTR010001161.1 coordinate 28,447, forward strand.
CATTTGTCTCATACGTACATCCACAAATCTCCAAAACATATGACTCATGCTGATCTCAACTTTATATATATATATATATATATAAGCTAGCTTTACCCCCATCATATGAGCTTCTTTAATTTTCGTTGAATAATTCTCTCAATCCGTCCCGCTTTACATTTTTCTTTCCATGGGAAAAAATTGAATTAGGAGGGATGAACAAAAATTTGTTTTTCTATAACTAGAATTAATTCGCTCTCCTTGTATGATTTGGTGAGGAGTATTGGTATCGTAATACTATAGACGTTATTGACCTTTTTTCTAGTCGGTCTCCAGCTACATGATCTTAAGTTTGTAAGGTCGCAAGTCAATCTGATCTTTGTTCACTTGTTCTCAGAACAATTTGCTGATTATTTGAAGCTTTTTTACTTCCACTGATTTGAAATACGCGTTGCCTCAATTTTTCAACAACGAACTTATAAGACTCAAATTTCATTTAGCTCAATTTAATCATACTTGAATAAGTTTGGCATCCGTCATTGGCAATATAAGAACTTCCATATACGAAGGTATTTATTCTTGTGACCCGTTCTGTTACCCGTGGACGGGAAACCTGGAATTCTGGTTTTAAAGAGCCATCCACGAATGTTAGACTTGTAGTCAGAAACTTCGTCACACTGATCATGAATATTTGGATTACTGATTAACCCTTCGAATCAATATCTATATGAACATAAAAGTATTTTAGAATGAAAGAAACAAAGCATGAAACATTACCATTTAAATTACCAATACACAATTAAATAAAACTAATTTATTTACATCTAAACAGTTTAACAAAAAATTACATGCGTCAACTGGCAGTGTTAAATTAACAAAACTCAAAATCTTAGGTACTAATGTTGAGCTTTGTTTTCTGTTTTTCGGTTTCTATGTATATTATTTCTGGTGTCCCACCTAAGCATGCTCGACCACTCTGTGATAGTAGTGTTCAAATTATTCTGCAAATTTTTAGAATCTCATAAAACGACTACTTTGTTGTTCATTTAATTCAGAAAAAATTAAATTAATTTATTCTGGGATTATTTTTATTTCATTACATTTTCGTTTGTTTATTAACTTATTGGTCAAATGTTTCTTCGCGGACCTCCTTATCCGCCCTTTTCTTCTACTCACTCAATAATATGTTTTCGAATTTTATTTCATTATGTCCACTCCATCTCGTTCCATTCATCACAAGTGGAGATATCACCGGGAAACGAAGTATCCAGTTTAGTCAACCGGCTTTCATTCGCACTCCTTTCTTCAGGCCACCAGGAGTAGATTCGTTACGGCAAAAACAATCTCTTTAATATAAGTCGTATTTGACATAAATTATATGAATTTTGGTATTCCTATCGAATCAAACTTAAGCTGGCACGACTGTATTTACAATTACAGTATTAAAGCATAATTTGTGATTAAAATTGTTTTGTTATTTGGATATGTAAGTTTTGATTTTAATATTCTTTTTGTAATCGACTTGTTTTCAATTCCTTTTTTTATTTCGTTTTGCTGGAACTGTGTGTTTTCAGTAACGGTAAGTTTGTAGGTTTTCCAAAAACATTGTATGTTTGGCTTTCATTATCTGCTGAGTTCGGAATATTTATTAAATAATTAGTATTGTGAGGAGTTGGTTTAACCAATTGTGATAGTTTGTTTTGGTTCTAAGACTTGCTTCGGGTATCCTGTGCAATCTTTCAATCTAACCGGTATGCTGCTGGTCAAGTCTTTTTATGTTGTATTTATTGCGAAGGATCTTCAAAATCTATAGCTCAAATTGTTTGCCTTAATCAAGTATAATAGATTTTGGATGGCCGTACCGAGCTATTCAGCTTAATTTTTGTTTTATAAATTATTTTGATGAGATTTCTTTTACTGGAATTACTACAAATCAACTAGTTTGTCTGTCTATGGTTGTCAATAAATAATGTGATTGGAGATAGCCACACTTAACCAGGAACGGTATTCAAAATATATTTTAGTTGCAATATCTACATCAACATTTGTAATTTGTTGCAAGTCATATATGAATTTGATAACCAAAACAATATCGTCAGCGTATGCTAGAAATGGTGACTTACTAATTTGTAAAGGAATAATGTTACCGCTTCAAGAACATGATTAATTGCCAAAGGAAACAATATCACGGGAATAGTTCATCCTTGTTTGACACCTTGTCTGACCTCTATGTTTGGAGTTTGAATAGGACCACAACTGTAAAATGAATTCGTGTTAATGTAAAGCATTTCTATAATGTAAGTGAACTAATCACTAACTCCAATGTGTTGAAGTAAATACCACATATATTGATGACAAACGCTTCCAAAGGTATCTTTGATATATAATCAAGCCATGGAAAGTGGATGATATGTGCTGTACTTTGAATGCTCAAATGATTCACTTTGCGATGTATTAACAGATACAAGAAAGAAAGCGATGATTTTTTCTCAATTTCACATGTGAAGACAATGTTATTATGTAAACAATTCATATAATTGACAAGTACTATCTTATAGTCGAAAATCTTTTCATTAAATACATTATTTGCAGCAAAAGGCTTAAATTATCATTTTATTGTTTTAAATAATAAATGCTGCTACCAAGAAATCATCATTTTATAATTATTATAATAGTTATTGCGAACGTGTAATTTGTAAAACGTTATTGATAAAGTCATTAGATCCGAAAATTAATGTGCAAAATGCAGTGAATACTTGTGTTTTAAATTCTTTTAAATAATTTTTTATATCTTGTATGTATGGATTGTTGTTATTGGTGTGTTACAGGTATTCAAACATTTTACCCTTTCGTGCTGTTACCAGCGTAACCCAGAATACAAATAACAATTGTCTCCTCCGCTTGATACCCTTTGAGCGATCAACGTTGGTACTGTATCAAGAGGGTCAGTGCTCGCAAAAAGTGAGCGCACTATTTGCACTATAATTGTTGGACACTCTTTGAGTTCACGACCTATCGATAGAAGATGTGTGTCCGATTTGCTCCGGTCCCTTACTTTGATGGTTTTCCCAAGTTCCATAACTCTTCCACTCACCTCATCAAGCTAACATGCAACATACGGGTAGAAAATTTCAACAATTTTATTGACACTCTAATTCTATCATCACATTATTGTTCGTGAGTTGAGGTGGGTTGTGATGAGCCCGGTTCTACCGGGCGTTCCTGTTCGGCCATCCGGAGTCGTTTCAATCGCTCTCTCCCATCTCGGCCTAGTCTCTTGCGCTTGGATTTGCCTGGCTTAGTTGCACGGATTTCTGCCAGCTCCATGGACATTGAACGAACTGCTGCAGCGACATGCTCATCGATGGTCTTCTGGTTTATTTGCGTCTCCATTGCGCGGATTTGTATTTTCAGCACGCGGATTTCTGTTTTATCCTGCGCACTTTGAAGTTGCAAGAGCTCGATTCTCGAGGCTAAACCAGGTGTGTTCCATCTCTCTGCACCGCCCCTTGAACTTTACGAGGCTTTCGACTTGTTGCATTCTTAGATTCTCGAAGAGTTTGAACACTAAAAATTAAAAGAAATCTAGTTAGATGGATCTCCTACATATTCTATCCTTCTCTCCTGCTTGAGAGTACTATCAATTTCAATCTGGTATAGATACATGATTAATAGTAAACGTTCAGGCTTATCCTGTGCCGCTGTGACAACACTTAAAATCAACAATAGTTTTAAAATAAAAATACCGAACAATTCCATTTTATTAATAGCAGATGGTCGAATTCAAATCAAAGTATAATTAAGTAAACCAAAGTAAAAAATGCATTGCAAAAAAAATAACACTAAGAATACGAGTAATGTAAATTGTTCGCCGCTATTAGGGCTATAGTCGTGAGGTTGTTGTTAGACTCATGGAGCGGTCTTCCGGGGCCTTCCCCGTTTCTTAGGGGGTTAGTTCATCGTTAATTGGATTGGATGGAATTGTGTTGAACAGTTTCTTCATTAACTTGAAAAAATTGGGAAGCAAATAATGGTTTCATATTTTGAAACATGATACAGTAAACCCTCCAACTGCGCGGTAGATACGTTCCACAAAAACAACGGTCAAACCGAAAACGCGCACTGTGAACCCGATTTTATATGTAATTATGGGGTTAGGTTTCAGATATTACAAAAATATTAAAAAATATAATAAAAAGTCTTTATTCAACGACTAATATACATATTTACATTTATATAAACATAAAAACTAATAAAAACAGTCTCAATTCTTTTACATAATTAATATTACTATTATAAAAATTAATAAAAATTTAACATAAATAAAAATTATAAAAAACAATACAAGAACTAAAAAACAGTCTCAATTCAACGACTAAACATAAATAAAAATTAACATAAGTAACGTTATATTAATCATTGCTACATGCATCACATTATGATTCTAGAGCTAAATCTACTAAAACACATTTGTTTTGTAGTCGTTTTGCCATTCCAGACATTTTTTGGTTAGAAGAGAACAACATATACAAAGCAGGGTAGCTCCGCCATACAGCAAGAGCAGATCTTAGGCTGCACGCAGCCCATCTTGGTCCTAACACTCTTCCAATCTTAATTATATCAAAACTAAGCTCCTGGGAAATATTATTCAGTTCTTTTTGGTTTTTATTAGATTGATGAAAAATACAATATATTTTGTCCATGAAAACTTTAAAATGATTAACCTGTTTGATATCGTTTATGGAATCATCTAAAACAAGTTGTAGACGGTGATTGAGACAGTGCCAAATAATAACATTTGGAAACATCTCTTTTATTCGTACGCTGACTCCAGATTTACAACCGAGCATTACGCTAGCACCGTCAGAACAGAATCCTATTAAATTCAGTTTTAAATAATTTGTATCAAATCCAACAGCAAGCAATTCACCCAACAAACTTTGAAAAATAGTATTCGCATTTTGTGCGTCAAGCTCCACAATATCTACGAACATTATTGGGGATATTTCAGAAGATTCTACTTTGATGAAAACTATAAGCTTTGATTTACTGGAAATGGTGGAAGCTTCATCAATAACAGTAAAAATTTTCAAATTATTCTTAATAATCGATATAAACAATTCTTTTTTAGTTTCTTGTGCGATATGCTCTACTATCTTACTTGCACTATGTCGAGAATGAAGTCCGGTTCCCATGTCCAACCCGCTTTTTACTTGAAGCTCTATTACGCTTTCTATGTCTGAAAACGGACGGTTTCTTTTCGCTAGGCTGTAAACAGTGTTGAAGATTCTTGTAGTAGAACTAATAAATTGCTCGTTCATCTTATCGATGCATGATGTAAAAGTTTGTTTTTCAAGTATCTTGGCATGTTCAACAGCTAGTTTGTGTGCTTTTGATGCAAAATGTTCACTCATTTTTTCCCTTAAAGATGCTTGTTGCACTATTTTGTCTTTCCCCGATGTCGTAACTTTACATTTTTTCCATTCCTGAGATATTAGTTTTGATTCCATTTTTAAACAATACTCACATCCCAATTTCTGATTACTGACAAATAGCCCATCATATTTAATTTTCAACTCCTTCAACTGTTTCGCATTCCAACAGCTTGGTAAATTATTATTATCCTCATTTTGGGAACTAGGAATCTCTAGTATTTGTTCCTTTAAAGTTATTGAAACTGCTTCTGTCTCTGTTATAGTCGACCTGCTATCATTACTTACTGTTGTTTCCTCTCTGATTTTTTTCGAGAAATATGTGGTTAACATATTTTGTCTCTTCATCTTCAAAAAATAAAATAGGTATTTAAAAATAAATTATTTAACTTAAAGCATGAAAATAGTTAATTGAACTTACCTTATTAAATTTTTTAAAAATCTTCGGTTTTATTAGAAAAATAATTAACTTAAATGTATAAAAACTGAACAGAACAAAACAAATAATAACCGATAAAATGAAATATTTAGATTGAACTTTTTCAATAGAAATTAGAAATAGATTTAACTTTTACATATATATCTATCCAGTGGCGTAGCAATAGGTTGTGCAGGTTGTGCACGGCACAAGGGCCCAGGACGAAAAATTAGTAAAATCTATACGTTCGAGCATTATAAATTCCCCGATTGTCATCAAACCAAGCATCGCTTTGGCGTTTGTTTTGTTTTTATTAAGACAGCAACCACAGTTTGGACGGTTTATACATTTAATATTATTAGGAATCTATATTGGATATAGTTGTAAACCACATATGTCACATTTGTTCTTTCTTTTTATCATGTGATTCAATTTTATATTATGGTGAAATAAGCGTATGATCTGAGTTTTTTCTAAGAATTATGTTTCAATAAATTAGTGACAATAACAACAATTATTGTTCATTATATCATGATGGTACCTGGCATGTGCCCATTCAATATACAGAGAATACCGAGAAGTAACAAAATATCCTTTCAACCCAACCCGAAACGCTACTATTTCTGTTTTAAAATGCGCAAATTTACTCAGAGAGTTGCTAATCACCTTCCCCCAAGCCTGCCTATGGTTTGGTTCCTCGGATCACTTCGTTTGACAAATATTTTGTGCGTCCCAAAATCTGCACAAGGGCCCCAGAAATCCTTCGTACGCCACTGTATCTATCTATGGTAACTTGATAAAATTTTAATTTTTTTAATTTTTTTTAAAATTAACTGAAAGATTTCTATAAAGTAAAAAATTAGAATCGCAATGAAAACTAGATAAAATTTTCAAACTGTTTATACAAATTTGCACCAAATGGTAAATAAATTTTATTTAAATATTTTTTTTTGCGTATTTTTTTTGACAAAGTAAATAATTTTTTTTCGCTTATTTTAATAGCCGGTTCGCACGAACCGGTGCGAACCGGTGCGAACCGGTAGGAAAGCATCCCTGATTATGGGAGGTAAATACTGAGAAGTGGCATAGATAAGATGAAAGTGGATAAGAATGGATGTATATTATTGCAATTATTTTGACTGAGTACTTCAACTTCAGCTTCCACTTTCTTTTATCTCTGCAATACCTTGCTTTAAATTTCCATTCCTTTAAATTATGATAAATTCCAAGTTTACTGTTTCTTCACTTCTGTAGTTATCTCTAAATTTGTCTACTATTTTTCTTCTGTGACTTAATTTGTGTTTCTGCCTTTTATATACTGTCATTTGTTGGAATTTATCTTTTATTCAACCAATCTTCGATATTTTCACTTATTCCCGTTATTTCAGACACCTGTCAAAATATGCAATTTTATTTGATTCTTTTACTTTTTTATATTTTGACTTGTCTAGTGGTCCATTTGTTATCTCGCCAAATGGTTTTCGATTTTTATTTGTAAATTAGGAATGACCTTTTACGACACATTTTCAATTTCTTTTTCTCAGAATTCTGGCCCAATATATCCTCCATTTTATGCGTTTTCTCCCGATCATTTTACTTACTCTAATAATCATTTAATTTGATTATTTAAATATTCTTAAAGCTCACCAGAATATACAAAACGAGCATTCTTATATAACAAACGCTACAAATCATATCTTATTAATTATATGTAATTGTAATTGCCGTATTACAATGATGAAATATTATATCCCTAAGGTCATTTTGACACAGTTCAATATGAAGCTGTTAGGGCTACTGCTCCCTCCGCCCATGTTTGTCTTGAATTGGTCTTTCTCATTTTAAATATTTAATATTTATATATTACATATGTCAGTCAATGGAATTTAATAGATAAAGAGTAGATACATTCATTACCGCAGGGTACCGATGACATATTAGATATTAATTCTGTATTTTTACACAATACTTATTATTATTAATAATATGATAATAGAAATAATGATAACTATAATAATAATAATAATAATAATAATAATAATAATAATAATAATAATAATAATAATAATAATAATAATAATAATAATAACAATAATAATAATAATAATAATAATAATAATAATAATAATAATAATAATAATAATAATAATAATAATAATAATAATAATAATAATAGTAATAATAATAATAATAATAATAATAATAATAATAATAATAATAATAATAATAATAATAATAATAATAATAATAATAATAATAATAATAATGTTTCGACCAGTCAGAAGGGGATTGCCTCTGACTGGCAGTTGTTTAGCTCTTTTTTATCGCGTCTGTGTGCGCGGTCTGGTTAGACCGATTCTTGTTGGTGTGCGCACACAGACGCTAGAAGTAGGTAAGTTATTACTATTATAATTTTTTATAAATTGATTTTGTAGAAATTATGTGAATGGATTAATTCGAGTAATTTGTGGATTTTTTTTGCTGTGAATTCTGGAAATTTTTTTGTTTTATTCGATTAAAGTTGGTGTGGTTTTAAATTGGGTTTAAATTGGATTTTATGGAAATTATGATGAATTTCATTCTCAGAATGTTCGGTTCTATTGGTTATTGCAATGCATGTGATAAAGTTATTCCAGCATTTGAATTGGTAATGCGAGCGGGAAGTTTTGTGTATCATTTGGAATGTTTTGGTTGTCAAGAATGTAATCATAGAGGAGCTCATGGAATTATTGTTGTGGTTGATGTTACCGATCAAGATTCGTTTAACAATGTTAAAAATTGGCTCAATGAAATCGATAGATATGCAAAAGGAAAAGTTCCCGATAAAATGAGTGAGGCGAGCTCAGCTACGAGATTGTTTAATATTACTGAAAGTGCTGGAGGTGTTATGATTGGTATGATCCCTGATTGTCGATCTCAAGTATGTCGCGCACGAATGGAAGCAGCTCGATTTAATTCTGGACTTGGATATAAAACGACGTGTGATACAATATGTTTGTCTATGGCGGATATTGATCAATTCTATTCCAAATCGGCTGAGAGGCGACCATTAGGATGTTCAATGATGGCATTATCTTCTGATCTTGAACTGGACAAAATGTTATTATTCAAAACTGATCGACGTGGCCCTGTAGAGGCGAACAATAAAATTGTTATTCGTTCGTTTGGACTTATTCAAATAATAATAGTATAAAATGATGATTTCTTGGTAGCAGCATTTATTCTAAAACAATAAAATTATAATTTAAGCCTTTTGCTGCAAATAATGTATTTAATGAAAAAATTTTCGAAAATTTTCTTATAGTCGAAAATTTTTTCATTAAATACAATATTTGCTTTAAAAGACTTAAATTATCATTTTATTGTTTTAAATAATAATAATAATAATAATAATAATAATAATAATAATAATAATAATAATAATAATAATAATAATAATAATAATAATAAAGTATAAAATGATGATTGCTTGGTAGCAGCATTTATTATTTAAAACAATAAAATGATAATTTAAGCCTTTTGCTGCAAATAATCTATTTAATGAAAGAATTTTCGACTATACGATAGTCCTTGTCAATCTCCCGGAATTTAGCAATGTTCTTCCCCAAAATACCCTTCAATCTTTCTTTTATTTCCTTTCTCTTAATTCTCATTGGTTGTAAATATAATGAATTGTTTTACTAAAAACTTTTAAAATTTTTATACTTTTTACATTTAAAATTTCAAAATGACACAAACTAAAATTTTTAAATTTTTTACAGCTTCTATAATTAGCTTCTAGAAGCCTAATAAAATATTTGAAAATATTTTAAATAAAGCCTCCAATAACTACTTATATATGCTATTTAAATATTTCAATAAATGTGTCAATTTTGATTTTCAAACCCTATTTTTTAAAATTTTTTTCTATATTATTCTAATTATTACTTTTTAATTTATTCTATTTTTTTAATTTCTTTATATATTGTCAGTTATTCTCAAAGTCAATGACAACAGATCAAATTCATGATTTCATTGATTTCTTCTTTAGTGTTGATCTTTGGCTGTCTGTTTATGATGAGAATTGCTTCTTTGATTCTGACATTTTTCTTTTGGATGTTTCCATTAGCTATGATTTCTATTGAAATATTTTTTCTTTCCTCTGTTGGCTGACACTGCCGGAGATGTCTGCCCAACGAGGATGTTCCACCAGGATCTAGATGTTCTATAACTCTTTGGTGCAATGTCCTGAGGGTACTTCCAATGTAGATTTCATTGCATACATTGCACGTGATGCAATAGACGATGTTTTTTCTAAAGCACATATCTTTCGGTGTCTGGCAGTTTTTCATTGTGCAATTGTTTTCTCTATTTATTTTGCCTGCCAGAGCCCTTCTCAATGTCCAAGATTTATGTGCTATCCGAATTGGAAGACCGGTACGTTTAAGTTCTTTCAGGATCTTGAAGTCGAGTATGTCACTGATGAATGGGATATTCAGATAGAAATATTTCTGATTCTTTTGTGTTAATTCCCTAGATCTTCTTGGGGTAGAATTCATTTTTTCAATGTCCTCACCTTGGTATCCGTTTCGGTGTAGGATTTTATTGAAATTTGATTGCTCTTTAAAGTTTTCGTTTTTCTCCGTGCATCGATTGGCTATTCTTCGTTTCTCGTTTCTTATGACATGTACTTTCTGTAAGTATGGAAGTATTAGGCTTCTAGAAGCTAATTATAGAAGCTGTAAAAAATTTAAAAATTTTTAGTTTGTGTCATTTTGAAATTTTAAATGTAAAAATTTTAAAAGTTTTTAGTAAAACAAGTCATTATATTTACAACCAATGAGAATTAAGAGAAAGGAAATAAAAGAAAGATTGAGGGTATTTTGGGGAAGAACATTGCTAAATTCCAGGAGATTGACAAGGACTATCGTATAGTCGAAAATTCTTTCATTAAATACATTATTTGCAGCAAAAGGCTTAAATTATCATTTGATTGTTTTAAATAATAAATGCTGCTACCAAGCAATCATCATTTTAATAATAATAATAGTTAACAGAAAACAGAAAGAAGAACATACAAAAATAGAATGAATTTGCAAAGACTATAACATTAACTTGATTTGAAGTTAATAAATATTTGCATCCAGGCCTATAAAACCTTTTATAATATTTCAATAATATTATTTTATTTCCCAATTTCTTCAAATTGTCATCGGTATTTTTCTCAAGTTTTCACGTATTTTCAATCCATCGATAAATTTTATGAAAATAAATGAAAATTTATTGGACATTTTGAATCAAATTTGACATAATTTGTTTAAATTGATTGAAATATTATCAAATAATGACAATTATTTTTTTCTTTAATGGATACAATTAATTAATTTTTTTCGTTAAATTATTATTATTATTAGTATTAGTATAAAATGATGATTTCCTGGTAGCAGCATTTATTATTGATAATTTGATAATTTAAGCCTTTTGCTGCAAATAATGTATTTAATGAAAAAATTTTCGACTATAAGATATCTTAAGATAATAATAATATTAAAAAAAAAATAATAATAATAATAATAATAATAATAATAATAATAATAATAATAATAATAATAATAATAATATTAATAATAATATTAATAATAATAATTGTCTAAATTTGAATATAATACATTTGAAAAACGTTATTTTTAATAAAATGAGGTCTGACTAGAAAACACAGCATATTTTTTAGATAAATCAGTAACGCCCATCAATATAAAGTGACTAATGAAGTTTCCTAGTTGGTTGGTCAACCTTTGCTTCAGTAGTAACGTAAGCATGAACCACCAGCTCTACCAATTATTCAAATGGAGATATCCAGTAATTGCCTGGCTATTAACCCTCCCCAGCAGTTCTCGACACTGAGCTTAGTGATTTAATTTGTCCCTGATCCTGGTCTGATTGATCGTCGAACGAGTAAGAGATGATCACATTATGTCATTAATTCGCCCGGTTGTCTAACTATGACACAATTAGGAGGTATTAAAAACTCATTGAGGAAATCACCTCGATATCAACCAGCCGTCCATTAAAATATGAGCGATTAATCTTGGCTAATGACCTTGCCTGAATTGGCTGTCTTGATATGGCATTTATAGTAAGTCGTTGGCGGATAATTACCATCTTTTGGGATAAACAATCAACAAATTACCCGCAATAAAATTTCCATTTAAATCTATATTTTCTGTTTAAAATCTCATGAAATTGTGGGTTATTTTTTTTCTATTATTAATGCACATATTAATAGACAAAGATGGAATTAATTAGCAGAGGCACCAATGTTTTGTTGATGGCAATTATTGTGTATAATAAGTATTGATACTTGTTTATCCAGATGCGGGAAATTGCACCCTGATCTGACTAGGTTCAATGGCAATCCGATCACTTCATATATCCATTAGGAAATCTATGCAGGCACAGATGAGGGGAAATGTTGATTTTAAACCAATTATCCTATCAAATCGGGAATGTAACACTTGATTTAATGATTCTTGTATTACTAGACCGCGTTGCCGATCAACTGCAGCATGTGGTGATGGTTGCATAGGGGTACCTTCAATCATCGATATCAGGAATCCCGGACTGTTCAATTATCTACTTGAATAAATAATTATTAATCACACTAAAATATTTCCGATTGAAATTATCCAGGGGTCTTTATTCATCTAGTTCTTTTTTAATTCTCCCAATTTCTCCATATTTTAATAACGTGAACTAGCTTCCTTTCCCAATAAAGGAAGGTTTTGAGGAAATTATGATTTTAAAAACACTTACCTTTCTAAAGGACAATTCCACCAAAAAAGTGTCAAAACCTTCAACGGTATTATCATCCATATTTTCAGTTAAAGTCGGCATTTAATAGGCGGGAACTTATCGAAACTTGTTAGTCTATTTGGTGTACTCATCACTGTGAGGGCTATTTTCAAACCTTAATTTTATAAATAAAATAGAAAATTCGTTTTTTAATGACCAATTTGATGTAGATTATTTATTTGAATGAGAGTGGGGGTATGTTTTGTTCGTCATCAACAAACTTAATAATAAAAATTTCAAATAAGCAACGGTACCCATCCGAAAGGAAAACCAAATATAAAATAAAACAATGGAAAATTTCAAAAAATTATATTCATAAACTTATTTCACAATTCTGTGAAAATTTTAAAAATTTAGGGCAAGTAGTTAGTCGGGAGATTGACAAGGATTGACAAGAACTATCTTATAGTCAAAAATTTTTTTATTAAATACATTATTCGCAGCAAAAGGCTTAAATTATCACTTTATTGTATTATTATTATTATTATTATTATTATTATTATTATTATTATTATTATTATTATTATTAAAATAATAATAATAATAATAATAATAATAATAATAATAATAATAATAATAATAATAATAATAATAATAATAATAATAATAATAATAATTAAAAATAATAATAATAATAATTAAAAATAATAATAATAATAATAATAATAATAATAATAATAATAATAATAATAATAATAATAATAATAATAATAATAATAATAATAGTAATAATAATAATAATAATAATTGTCTAAATTTGAAAATAATAAATAATTTCCTCTGATTGACAAGGACTATCTTATAGTCGAAAATTTTTTCATTAGATACATTATTCGCAGCAAAAGGCTTAAATTATCACTTAATTGTTTTAAATTTTAATTTCGTTTATATTTATTTGATGACACAATGTTCTTACTTAAACGCCCAATTTGTAAGATATTATATGTATTTATATAAATTTGATAAGAGCGATACACAAAAGATTGTGATGTATGGAATGGTAGTAGATAAATCACATTCTCGGATCCGGTCACAAAGTTACTGAATTTGATTGGTTTGAATCCTTAAAGGGAACAATGAGAGTCAAAAATTTAATTTCCCCATCTAGATGAAAAAACAATTTAATTAAACTACTAAAACTGATTTTTTTGAGTTTATAACTTGGTTAAAATTATATTTATTAAATTATCTCTTCATATAATTTAAAATTTGTTTTACTGTTTTATTGTTTTATTTCTCAAAGTTTGCAATTAATAAATTTAAAAATCATTTTTCATCTTCCTACATTCTGTATCTGCTACAACAGATCTATCTTGATTTTATGTAATTGTAAAGTATCCTGTTTAATTTATTGACAGGAATGTTAGAATGAAACAAAGCCATGCTTCAAAAGCAAAAATTGTTTCTAGTACTTATCCAAACGAGTTCAATATCAATTCAAATAACGAATTATTCTGCAAGCTATGAATCTCACGAAAGTTCAAAAATACATCAAAGGTTTATTGGGAATACTGGACCGGAACAACCTAAAATTGATGAATCCCACTCTGTTGGCAAAAATTCATGAACTTACAGGATCGCAAAAGCTTTTCTTTGGGCAGAGGTTCCTTTGCACAAATTGAATTTTAAAAACCTGAATGATTTATTCAAGGAAATGAAAAATCCTTTACTTCCTCAAACCAATACAAAAACTAATTTTCAGGCAATAGAGAGATCTGTTAAACATTTTGATGAAGCAAAGTTCTTTAAGGTTCTTGATGAAACATATATTGATGGCTCAAAATTTGTGAATACTTTGATTGAATTGATGACAGATCCCAAGAAAATCTATTTGTTAGATTTCCAAACAATCAACTCTTCACCAAATCCTTCAATCGTGTATCAAATTATTGACGACAACATTCAAAAAATGAAATTTTTTTAGGTCAAATTTATTGTTTTTAATATTTAATGCAGCACCCTAATGCTAGGTTTGGGCAAGCACTTTGAAAATGCTCTATCCAAATAAGACAGAAACTGTTTAAAAATATTGGAATGCCACCTCAACCGGTAGTTACAAGACTATTGGAAACACTTTATGGATATCAAAAACATTGTTGAAGAATTTTTAGATGATAATATCGTTATAAATTGAGAGCAAAGACAAGTATTGCAAACCCGACAGTTACCAAGAGCTTACCTGATGTTTTCATCTTTATATTGTTTTAGTAAAAAAATTTTATTCTGATTGAAAGTGCATATTACACAAATTTGGTTTGTATTGAAAGAACTTCTTGATTTGCAGTTTATTGAAGATCTTTGCCATACGAAAAAGAACATTGAAAACTAAAAAATTTCCCCTATGTAACATAATATTTCATCTCTGTGTTTTTTATTTATTTGTTTTAACTCTTGATACATGCAATGCCGAAAATTTGTGTTACATAGGGAAAACATGTAACTTTTAATTAATTTAATTAACACTGTATTTATTAAAAAACTTGACTATCAATCAGTAAAGATATAAAAAAAATCGATTTGTTTAATAAATACAATATAGAAATTTACTTGAAAAAGGCAGTGCCGAAAATTCGTGAGTATCAAAAAGCATCGATATATTACTGATTTATAGTCTTCAAGTTCTCTTTAATAAATTCAATGGAAAAAATGATCAATGGTGACATTAGAAAAAAAGTTCTTAGATATAGATATTGAAGTTTTGCGCCAACGATAAATAAAATTATTAAAAATTTTATTGATTTATTTATAATATTTAATGAATTTATTTCTTACTAATTTTTTTGTAAAATTTAAATTATAAAAGAAAACGTATTTTGTATTTATAATTGAATTGGCAGATCTCTTTGCCTCAATGAAACGTCAATATTTTTAGGTGAGAAAATAAACAGAAATGCTCCATAGAAAATATCGAAAAGTGGTGAGATTAAAAATCATATATTTTTTATTAAAATATTTTCAATTTCTCCCATTATTTGGCATTCTTAATTGATTTTTGGAATAAATATATTGATTATGAAATTCGCGTCAAAGGTTACCGTCATTAATTATCCCAGAAAACTGTGAAACAGATCCCGACAAAATATCTTCCATTGCTCACGATGCCAGTTTCAATTCCCATTTATCATTACACCAGCTGCTCCCTGGGCCAACTTGCCGATAGCTAAATTTTTCAAATTTTCCAATTCACTTATTCCAAGGAAATGAATATTAATATTAATAATATTATTATTATTATTATCATTTCCTTCACCAAGTACGCCTGTCTGAGTTTCGAATTATTAAAAATTAATGATTATTTCTTTTCATTTTTATCGTTTAATTATTCTCTGACTTTGTTTTACTAGATATCTATTCATTTAAACAAATGTTTTTTTTCCAAGCTGATAAGTGCATTAAGACTAAATTCATGATATTTAATAAAAAATAATCATTTCAAATATTATTTTTTTAATCGCCTCTGATCTGTTTTATTTCAATTTTTCATTTACTTTCATTATGACCTTGGATCAAAAATTTAAAGAGAAAAGAAGAAGCATAGAAAGGAAGTAAATATTAAGAAAACGATAATTTAACCCTTAAAGGAGATCTGGCAAGTTGCTTGCAGATATCTTTATAAATAATAATTTAATTCGAACATTTGTCCATATTGATATGAATTTTTATTTAAATAAATTATAATCTTTTTTATGTACGAAACCTATGACAGTTGGTTCATTAAGCATGGCTTTTATAATTAACTATGAAAAGAGAAAACTTTGTGTCAGAGCTGGAACACCAAGATGTTTTCCCCAGATATTATTCAAAATGGACCAAATTCCGATGAAGATATGCTGAATAGTCGAGTTCTTTCGGATGATATCATTTCCAACTTGGGCTGCATTAGATTAACTTCGGTTGTTACAATATCTTAAAACGTATTTAACAATTCAAGTGATGCAGAATAGAGTTCTTGAAAAACATTTTAATACAAACCCTTTTAACAATATTTCCCCTCGGTTTCAAGCTACAGGTGAAGAATTACTGAAATAAAACATATGACGAATTCCACCCCCCCCCCCTCCCTCCCTCCCCCTAATTTTCAAAATGTTCATAAATCATTACTTATTAAAAAATTATGAATTTTTTATTTTCACCAGGATTTTTCAATTAATAATTGTATTGAACTTTATGAAAGCACATATGCCACTTTAAAGTCGAAGGGAAAATCGGTGATAAGCACAGTGGAAAACAATTCCACCGCCTAAAATTTCCAAATCAATTCCGAGCTTTTAAAGAATCCGTAAAAATAATTTTTGCAATTAATTCTGGAAAAAATTAACAATGCCTGAATTCACGTTTAATGGAGTTAAGGCGGCAGCGTTAGAATCTATTTCGGGCAAACAGTCTCACGTCAGTCAGGGAGTTAGAACAGGAAATCGAGAAGATAAGCAACTCATAAATATTGTGGTAAATTGCTAACTTTACAATCGAATATTTATTATTTTCAATATCACCCAACAGCCGGGGATTCCGAGTTCCAGTTTAATTAAACGTCTGACCGCGTGGCCCCGACTCCCAGCACACTAGCAAGCCAGCATCAATGATGGCTAATAGATGCTGATTTATTGACGGGCGCTTGATCCCTGTTCTCTGATTGATGTTTGATTTATAAGGGTAATTAACGGCAATTATGATATGCTATGCTCACATTGTGCCTGTCCAAAATTAGGGGTCTCCATCTTGTTGTAATATCATTATCCCTGTCCATTAAATGATCACACTTACGAATCTGACTTTTTATCAGTCGGCTTAATCAATTACTCTATTATATTTATAGTTGAATTTAGTTCGGTCTCGTCACCGGAAACAAATCTTTTCTGGGGCTGTAGATATAATTATCAATTATTGTTATCTATGCAAGTGGGAAACAAGAAAATAGAACACTAAAAACCGTTGAAAAATATTAAATAATTTCCAACAATTTCTATCAACTTTTTGGTTCTTTAAAAATAAAATTTGAAAACTTACAGACGTTTCTTTAGAACATTTTGGGAGAAATATGTTACGATATTTTTATATGTCGAAATTATAAAGGGAAGCCAATGTTAGAAATTTGGGAAACTAATCGTCTTTCGTTTGACAAAACAATTAGCTTCAAAAATGCTATGATTAAGGTTTTCAAAACATTTATACATATAGTTCACTGTGACCATCCGATTTTAGTGAGTTGTATTATTTACTTACTGGCACTATAAATGATTGTTGTAAATTGAACTCATTTGCAGTAGACTAGTTGGAATTATCAGTTTCGAGTTAATGATTCGGCAAATAGTAATGGTAAAAAATTTCTGAATGAAATGCAATATTTAAATAATTTAAATACAAATTTATGGAAAAATTTCAAAATTAAGTGAGAGGTGAATATTTCATTAATTAGTTTCCAATTTTGTCTCAGTTTTAGAAGCAGATAGATTTATTAAATGTAAACAGTATTCAATGGCAATATAGTTTTAATTAAATTATAAGAACTTTTTTCAATTTTCACCACTGATTTCTTTTCAATTTTGATCCAAAATCACTTGAAAAAGCCTGTGCCGAAAATTCGTGAATATCAAAAAAACATCGATATCTTTACTGATTCGATTTTTTTAGTCAAGTTTTCTAATAAATACAATGTTAATTAAAAGTTAAATGTTTTCCCTATGTAACACACATTTTTGGCATTGCGTGTATCAAGAGTTAAAATAAATAAATAAAAAACACAGAGATGAAATATTATGTTACATAGGGGGAAAATTTGGTTTCGTCGTAATGAAAATAAGTGAAATATTAAAAGAAAAGAAATTGATTAAATATGCACAAAAAATATAAACATAAAATCCATTCTAGAATTTTAAAAGCTTATAAAATACAAATTAAAATTATCATATGAATAATAATTAAAAGTTTATCATTTGAAAAAGGCTGTGCCGAAAATTCGCAAATATCAAAAAAACATCGATATCTTTATTGATTCATAGTCAATTTTGTTATAAATACAATGTCAATTGAAAATAAATCAGAGGTGAAAATCGAAAGAAGTTCTTATAATAAATAAAAGTACAATAAGTAATAAATGATATAAGCGTTTGATACAAGTTTCAATTTTATTAATTATTTTATTGTTAATTTATGCCGCTACTAGGAAACCTCATCATTTTATATTAAATAAATGAAGTCTCATTTCTAAAATTATCATTCCAAATATCCTTTCTTTTTAATATCTGTGACCTATTTACCCTGCTTAAACACGGGCGCGGTATATTTGAAATTTTACATGAAATCTTGAATATAAATCACGTACGTATTTAAGCAGAGACTAAAATGAGTTGAAAAAACGCATATTTTAATTTTTTTCATAAGTTATCAATTTAGCAAAAACCCCACAAGAGTAGCCACAAGCTTGCTACAGTCAATCTTTGGTATAAATAAATTCCCTTTCCATCTTAAAAAAAATTCCGGTTTTGCCTGAGCTGAAATATTTATGCTTTCTATGGTACTATTATCCACTGAGTCATAATTATAGGAAGTTTGATCCGGGTACCTTTTTCACGGGCTGTGACAAACTTTTAATTTTTACTATCTTTAATGAACCCTTGGAGAAGAAACTAACAATTTATTTCTAAATACATTTTTATTGGTACATGTAAAATAACATTGAAGCTGATATGAGCATATTAAAAACTACATCGATATTAAATCCTATATTTAGGAAACACAACTTGTACTATGGCTATTACCAGAAACCAGTAAGCACTTGAAAATAATTATTAGATATTTGATTTGCAGAAATAACTAGCTGCCTCGAAAAGATTAAAAACTTTATTCTGTTGAGATACTAAGTTTGTTAATACAATATTTCAATTTGTGAACTTGATCAGTAGAGTGTATTTTTTCTAGCATTTCAGGTCGACTTTTTGTTGTTCGAAACTACTCAATTTCTTTCCTTATGATATATGAACTAAATATTGACTTTTTATAATTTTCCTTATTATCATTATCTTGCAGTAACATACTAAGCTTTTACAGTCCAGCTAAAGATTCTTCTCTTTACAAAAATTTCCAAAGTCTGCGGTTGCAAATTTGTATCCTATTGGACTTTTGGAATATTTTGACCATTTTCATGACTATTACCACAATCTTCTGAAGCGCAGGAATAAACATGGTTTGGTTGTCGTTTTACTCGGTGGGTTCTTCAACAGAATCCTCATTTTGATCTTCATAGTCAGAGTTACTTTACATTCTTCAATTTGCTTATTTTTTGTTTTTTTTTGCTAAAACTAATTTGCTAAACACCCACAAATACAAACCACAGAAAGCAAGTATGGTCATGTAGCTGAAATATTGCGCAATTCACACGGCATAACATAAGGCTGGGAATCTTCAACTAATAAAATAGAGTAAAATAGAGCTATGGTATAAGCCGCAGCCAACATATCTCCGTCTCACTTCGTCTCATTGTATTTTTTATTCAATTGCCCAATTAGTTAAATTCGGCCTTGGGTCCACTATAAGAAATACAACTGGTATTCTATTTTATTAGAAAAATAACTAATTTCCAGGGTTTCAGGTTCGAAAAAATCTTTGAAAAACCAAGGGTCTTTGAGAAACCTGGGTCAAAAACTCTAATTTTAATAGAAGTCAAGACAACACTTATTAATATTTTCCAGGTACTAATAGAAAATATCTGCAAACTTGTAAACATGGCGTATGAAAAATCATATTAGCCTCTGGAGACCGTCATACACAGAAACTGTTTACAAGTGCATCCGTAAACCTTTAGCATTTTAAACTTGTAATGGAGTAAAATATATTTTTTACGGATGTCTAACATTAAAATAATATAAACATTACAAGCTTTGTGATACTTATATTATTTTTATGTGAGGCTAACATTATTTTAAAAAGACTTATAAACAAAGTGTTGACATCTGGGCCCCAGGAATTTTTTATGATTGAGTCTGAACTTTACAAAATTCAGCGGTACTAGTGGCCACTTTATGTACTGGTGTAGTTTACATAATTCGATTGAAATTAAACTATTTTCTTTTATTGGTATCCAGATACAACATAATTTATAATATTCCCATTTGTTCTCTCCCACTATCCTTAATCTAAGTTAATATTAAAACTTCCAAGTCATCCAAGAGACACTTTCATAATCTTATTGACCCGGAATGATTCTTAAATTAATAATGAGTCTGGGTTTGATTCAATATCAAATTAAGAGATAAATGAATGATGCAATTATTATCACATCAATACAAAATATTAAGTCATAAATATCATTTGGTACAAACTGAATTCTGAGCACGGTTGATTGGGAATTCCCATACAAATGGCTGAACAATAAATACTCATGATAAAAGGTTAACACTAACAGCTGAAAGTGAAATAATTAATATCGGTATTTTATGTTTGAATTATAGTTGACATAGGGAAATATAAGATGAAATAAAATTCAATTCCCTGGCTCATATCAAACTCATTCGGCATCTAATTTAGCGAGAAATAAGTGAAAAAAATACAGCAAACAAAATCGGTAATAATCCACCAATCAAATTTTAGGATTTCAAAATAATCTAACCAATGAAAATAGACATTATCTATTTGCATTCAGCCAACCTGAGAATGCACACTTCATTTCTGATTCCATCAGAGCACCCTGTTGAATGCAGCGATCAAACGACCACAACAATATGTGTGACAAAACCAAATTTTAAGCAATGTGATTGGTTGGAAAGTTATTATAATATACTAGTTCATTATAGTATCCAGCAGTCATTATGACGTCTACCTGGGATAAGTCAAGCTTCATTAGTTTTTGTCACACTCCATCATCCTTAATAATTCCTACTTCAAATCAACATTCTCTTCAGTATCCGTCCATTTGTCACTTATCGTCGTTTCGTTTACCATTAACTAGTCCTGCAGATGATAAATGTTTAACCTCTCCAATTATGAATCCAATTTGGACACTGATGCGAGAAAAAGATCAATTCAATGGACACAATTTCAATGTTTCATCATCTTCATCTCCCAATCACAGTAATGCAAGATCTGAAAAGTCTGCTCCCAATGTCACTCCTCATGGTATCATGGATATTCTCAAAAGTTCTCAATCGACAAACGATGAAAAATCAAATCCTCAAATCGACAATGAACCAAAACTACAGTCAAACAATTCATGTCAAAACCGCTCTATGGAATTTGAGAAATCATTTATCGACATTTGTAAACCGACATTTGGCATTGACACTTCCGCTTTGTTGTGGGCGAAAGCCGGCTTACCGCCAAACATAAATCCGGAATTATGGTCTCGACAATTCTGTAAGAATTTTTTGTCAAATATTTCAACAAAACGATTATAGTATAATTTGACAATTATAGGTCAACCAACTCAACTACTCGACAGAGATTGCAGTAAACGGAAACACACTCGGCCCACATTTTCTGGCCAGCAGATATTCGCTCTTGAGAAAACCTTCGAACAGACTCGATACCTAGCCGGTCCAGAAAGAGCGAGATTGGCGTTTTTATTAGGAATGTCTGAAAGTCAAGTCAAGGTAGAATTTATTTAATTAAATAATGGAAATTTATTTAATAATTTTACAAAATTTAAACGTTTATACTTTATTTTACTCTAAAAATATATTGTTTAAATCCTCCGAATTATCTCCCAACCCCTAGTTATCCCAACCCTAAGCATTGTCATTAGCATTTCACAAATGGAGTTGTGGTGAATAAAATATATAAATCTCAATAAATTCATCGACTTCCAATCGATTAGCACCAGCATTATCATTACAATCGATATTGGCACAAAAATTCAATAATTAAACAATTTATTATTTTTTATTATGCTATTTTCTGTCGGTTGTTTTGTTGTTCGTTTTGATTGTAAATCTCAATCGCCGACCGAATTCCAATTTGTTTAATAGTCTCACATTAGCCCAATGAATTTCAGTTGAATTTTTTTTAACAATAATCCTGTTAAATATGATATTTTGTTTTAATGATCAATAATAAGGTCATTTATTGTTTTACCATAATCGAGAAAAATGGTTATTTTATGACCCAATCTCTATATTTGATTGTTGTTTATTGCAATTGTAATTATTATCGATCTGGTATCCAATTCAGTGCAAAATCAATATCCATGAAAATATAATTAAATTTATTTTTATTATCTAGATAGAGCACGAATGAATAATCATCGTTGAAAAATAAATATTTTACGACATAAATTTTCCCGACTTTCCAAAATAGATATCTTACATAGCCCCGAATGGTTTTGTTTCGGTTTTTGCATGAGCATTCCGACAACTGTTTAGGGCAATAAACCCATGAACACAGATGGATAAGTAGGACAGTATTTGTAGTAACTGGACTGAATCTAACTTTGTCGGTTGGTTTATTCCTATTCCAGTACGAATTTCATCTTTATTTATCTATTTATGATTTTTTATTCAACATTTATTTCATTGTTGTTGATAACAAACGCTTGTTAAAAATAATAATAATAATAATAATAATAATAATAATAATAATAATAATAATAATAATAATAATAATAATAATAATAATAATAATAATAATAATATTAATAATAATAATAATAATAATAATAATAATAATAATAATAATAATAATAATAATAATAATAATAATAATAATAATAATAATAATAATAATAATAATAATAATAATAAATATTAATAATAATAATAATAATAATAATAATAATAATAATAATAATAATAATAATAATAATAATAATAATACTAATAATAATAATAACAATAATAATAATAACAATAATAATAATAACAATAATAATAATAACAATAATAATAATAAATCAAAGATTTAATAATTGAAATCAATAAAAACTGAATTTAAAAGAAATAATCGATTGATAATGATTAGTCTGTGAATTGTGGTGATTATTATTGTGTAGTGATTTCTGTTATTACAATGCCATTTCCAATATGGAATTCTTCTATAGCTTTGAAAACGCCGCCAATATTTGAACTTATTAGAAACTTTCCCGTGACATGAGAAACAGAATTTGGATGCACGAAATATTTCCAGTCCTGACTTAAATTTATTTGAAATTAATATTAAATAATAAAATTACTTCAATTAAAACAACTGAACTCATAAGAACACCTGGCATTGAGCTAGAACCTTAAAAAGGTGTACATAAATTATTATTATTATTATTTTCAAGTAAATAATTATTTTTCATTCGTTTTAAAGGTTTGGTTTCAAAACAGACGAACAAAATGGAGAAAGAAAAGTTGCACCGACAGCAACAGTAAAAACAAAGAAGGAAATGACGATAACAGAAGTCTGAAACCGAGTTCTCAAGATAGCGGCGACGAAGAAGGCCAAGAAAGCCAACATTCTGGGTCCAGCAAAATCCTTGATTTCACAAATTGCGGATTCTCCAGCATCAATGAACCAATTCAGAACGACCAAGAAACTGGAATAGATTTCACAAAACCAAATCACAACAATCAGATGTCAAATATTCTTGTAATGTCGGACTTTGCATTTATGAATTCGAGAAAGGAGAACTAGATATTATAACGATGTAAATAAAAAAGGAAAGGGAAATGTGCTTGTGATTCGTGTAGATTAAATAAATGAGATATAACCACAAATTGTTACTGATTTCTTCTAGGGTGTGATTAAATGAATTAATTCCCTTACAAACTAATTAAACTGTTAATCTGTCTATAATAATAAAATTCAAAATAATAATAATAATAATAATAATAATAATAATAATGACAATGATAATAATAATTATAATAATAATAATAATAATAATAATAATAATAATAATAATAATAATAATAATAATAATAATAATTTTGGAATTCAAATGATCAGATAAGCGGCATTTTGGCGTCAGATTTGACTGGGTGGGGTAAATTTTCAATGGATTTTTAATAACTAATTCGTCTAATCGACTTGGAGTCAAGGATTGTTTTTTTTTGTTTTCAGTAAGAAATCTCGTCGACAATTATTCCATGAATGCCGAGAGATTATATCTAAATTGCAAGGAAAAATCTCAAGTTGTAAAAGACAAAAATTTACGTAAGCGTTCTCTGTTAAATTGATCTGATTTTTGCAGTGGCAATAGAAAAAAACCAACTAAAATTGATGTGAAAAATGTTTATGATTTATTATAACAGAAAGTTACGATATTTGATATTTTGTTTTAATTGAGATAGATGATGATAGATAAAGAATATTATTGTTATTATTATTATCATTATTATTATTAAATAACACAATCAAATGATTGAATTCAAATAAGAAGCACTGCGGCAGAATGATAGAATCAATATGGTTAATTGGTGCTCCATCTGTTAATAGTTGCACTGGTTCAGTGGTATCAGAACAAGTATTTGCACGCGTCACGCACGGACCGTGGGGCAGTATCATAATCTCAACAGTGATAGCAACTATTAACGCGACTCTAGTTCTGATGTATCAGAAATCAACCGAGCGTAGCGAAACGAGAGATGAAAATTAATTTGTATTTCATTTCAATAATAGAGTGGTCATTAACTTTTGTGCGGTTGTCAGAGTTGAAATCATTATTGTTAATGAGCACTTTATTATGTTGAATTAAATTTGTAATTAGATTTTCTTTTTCTGGTGTCAGGAATGAAAACGTTTGTGATAAGTTTTCGGTTAATAGCTCGAGATTTTTTTTGTTGGGTTCGATTTTCTCTTTTATTGGACTTTGACTTTGGTGATATGTGCTCGAGACCGGTGACCGTATCGTAAGTGAAAGGAATCGGTTAGATTATTCAGGTTTGTGTGGTAGCAATTATTGTCAATCATTGTAATTAAGAGGTCTTCACCTATCATATTTGATGTTTCAAGTATGATGAATTGAGTTGTGAATTGTATATCATGAGAAAATAGCATGGGTATTTTTTCATTAATTTTTAAGTTATTGTTACCGTTAGTCCACTTAACAATGGTTCTTCATTCATTGTCATTATGTTCTTAAATTTTCGGTTAAAATGATAACAAATAAAGTCTTCAGAATATCTCATAATATGGCTTAGGTGACCCTAGGACAAGGTTTTCAGTATTATTTGCATTGGGACTAGGGTGTGATTGAGACTAGGGTGTAAACGTCTGCAAAATTGTTTATTCTTTTTCTAACAAAAACTAAAAATTTTCAATTAACTTTATTTTCTCTCAGTTATTTTATGTAAGACTTCAGAAAAGTGAGGAATAAAGAAAATCTCCTGCTTTCATATTTGTCTAAATAAGAGGTTTATTGTATTAGGCGAGATATTTTTGTACAGTCTAAAGAAAAAGAAAATTTTCAATGAAAAACAAATATATTTGGAAATATTTTCTATACTACTGACAGTTGAAATGACAATTGTGAGCATAATTTCTTTAAAAATTCGTAGATTTAGAAAATTGTGAATGATAAAAAGTTCAAAGCTAAAATATATCTTTGCATTAGTAGCAGAATCCTACAATCAAAAATCTCATCATAAAGTTTGGTTCCATGGTGATACTACTATCAACCTCTATTATATAATTTGCCGAAATTTATGAAATTTTTAGATAATAATATTTTTTACGCCAGTGCCAGTTCTAGGAGTTTTCTGTGTGTAGGCGAGATGCGAATTTTCCGCCGCAAAAATAAAAAATGTTATAATTTTTAAATTGAAGAAAAATAGAAAAACACTGAATATCTGAACTTAATGTATATATTTGTATTTTAATACGAAAAATTTCAAGATTTCGACCTCAACCCAAAAAACAAATTTTATTTTTCTTATTGGAATTGACAAAAAAATTAGAAAATGCCGCCTTCGTAAAGTGACGCCGACGTTGCCTACGCTTAAAACCGGGCTTACTTTATGCCAATAAAAATCTCAAATTTGATATTTATATTATACAATTTTTAGTATTCCCTTTATTCATTTTTGCATAAACAGTTACTTATTGACACAAATCTGCCCTCCTCATTACTATACTACAGTACACTATAGACAAGTTTTTCCCAATTATTTTTTTGTCAGGCTCCGTTTTTGTCATACACCGTTTTAAAATTCTAATGCCCCAAATCAACATATACATAATTTGTAATAGTCAAAAACTAAATTATTCACTGAATGAAACATATATGACAGGACAGGAGAGGACATGACTTAGGTTTTTGGAAGAAATCATTAGGATGTTGTATGAAAATGTAAATTTCACAACACATATAATAGAGAACTGAAAATGAAATCCTATATATGTGTGTGTGACCCTTTTCATGGAGCTTTTGATTTTAAATTAAATTTATAATTTTCATTAAAAATATAATCATTTATCTTTGTAGATATTCCCAGACACTCTCGGTTGTGGAATTCAATTATCCATTTCCTTAAACACTTTCCTTGTCGCCTTCTCATCATAAAACACCAATTAACAAATTGCGCCTTCTCAACCAATAGCATTCATCAATAAACTAGGAATTTGTCGTTATCGAACAAGTCTTAAAGACTCGAATGAATTACTTTGGACAAATTTTTCAGTGTATTTGCACTGGATTTAGATAATTTTGATAATTATTTTCGATGTTCGGCTAATTGAGATCATATTTCAAAGATACGCGGGTCCAATGAAGAGAGCGATTATTTACAATGAACACCAAGTCAAGGCTTATAAAATCGAAGCATAGAAACTGTAATTGTAAAATTAATCATAAATCTTCATCATTAATGTTCTCTAAATTGAAACTTTAGCTTCATCAGTAAATTGGATTTGATCTGCTAGAGTAGACAACAGCCTGTACACAGAACCGACCAACAGCGGTCACCTACTCGTCATTTGACAGGCAGTACGAATTCTAACTGAATTCGTTCTCCGACGGGTTTAATTAAATAAATATTTCAATAATTATCTAATATAATTGTGTGAAAACCATGCCAGCTTGAAATGGTACATTAAAATTTTATGTTGTAATGACAAATACGACTCTTGGATTGTAACAATTGCCAAACAGGTTTTTCATGATTGTTCAATACCGCTACACCTGGACACCCCATAAACTCATTTCTGGATTTCCATGACCCGTAATCCTAACAAAGCAGAACCTCTACTACGTCATGAATGTATCGGTTCAAAGGCCAGTCTTTATTTTCACATTCCATAATAATTAGCTGAAAAAAAGTCTTTATTTACTGATGCGTGCAGTCGATGTATTCTAATGGATTCATTAACTTCATTGCTTTTCACTTTCGCTAAAATTCAAGTCCCAAAAAAGATTTTATGGACCTCTGTTCAGTTCTGAATAAATTTTTAAAGGATTTTTAAATTTAAGAAACCTTTCTGAAATACACAATAATAATAGTAATAATATATAATAATAATATAATAATAATATATAATAATAATATTACATAAACGTGACACTAATTTAAATATTAAAAAGCGACACTCAAACATATATTTTTTGACAGATTTTGATTTTTACCGCAGGTAGAAATGAAAAAGCCAATGAGAATTAAGAGAAAGGAAATAAAAGAAAGATTGAAAGGTATTTTGGGGAAGAACATTGCAAAATTCCAGGAGATTGACAAGGACTATCTTATAGTCGAAATTTTTTCAATAAATATATTGTTTGCAGCAAAAGGCTTAAATTATCATTTTATTGTTTTAAATAATAAATGCTGCTACCAAGCAATCATCACTTTATATTATATAAAAGATTATAAAAATACAAAAAATTCATAAATTTTTAAAAAATATATTTTATTACAAAATATGTAATTTTATTTTTTAAACACTCTCACTAATATTGTGCTCACTAATATTAATCATTCATTCAGTCGATTTGTAATTAAAATAAAATTTGATTTCCTTTAGGAACTTCAGAATGGAGATGACGAGTAGGCATTTATATGCAATTGACATTGCACTTATTACATGTATATTCATAACTAAGGTGACCAAACGTCCCGCTTTTGGCGGGACAGTCCCGATTTTTCACGATTTATCCCGCGTTCCGCTACATTTTTCAAAATTCCCGACTTTTAGAATTAAGTTAAATTTTATATTTATGAAAATCATTGTTTTGCATTCTAAGAATTCTACGGACTACTAAGACTTGCTTTTCTTACCCAGTTACATTGTATTTGTTTCTCAGATGATACACTTCGTGTTCGTACTGCGTGCTAGGAAGCTGAATTAAACAAATAAATATTAAAAGTCTGCTACTTACTATAGAAAATTAAGGTAAGTAATTTATTTATATATTTCATAAATACATAAATTTTCTTAAACTTAGCTTAAAATACTCGTAGTCTTCAATTTTATATTGATAACAAAAAGTATATCACTGACCCTAATCTTTAGAAATTTTAGAAAGAAATATAAAAATAAAATTTTTACAATATTTTAAAAAATGACAACAATCTACTGAAACAAATTGACTCAAATAAAAAATATGTCAAGGAATAAAATATTATACAATTTTTATATTTATTAATTGTACTTATGTTAAAAATCAAAAAATATTACCATATTATTTTTATTCTATATGTAAATTTTTGTTGATACCCCCCTCCTTCAAAGTTGTCCCGCTTTGCCCATCTAAAAATCTGGTCACCTTATTCATAACCAAAATCTAAACAATATCTAAGGAAGATTTGAAATCCACTAATAAACACAAAGACAACCTTATAATATAAAATACACACCCGCAAACAAGCCCAACTATTTACACTAAAAAAAACAATTCAATCATTCATAGTTTTTCATTCATAGAATTACACATTCCCATTCTTGATTTCAATATCCATCTTTTGAACACTAGGTAATAAGATAATAATAATAATAATAATAATAATAATAATAATAATAATAATAATAATAATAATAATAATAATAATAATAATAATAATAATAATAATAATAATAATAATAATAATAATAATAATAATAATAATAATAATAATAATAATAATAATAATAATAATAATAATAATAATAATAATAATAACAACTCTGAGGACTTTAACTTGAAATATAACTAAAGTTGTAATTTCTGTTTTTCTCTATTTTTCAAAGATTTCTTTCTGTTTTGATTGGTTGATTTCACAAATATAAAATTTTCTAAAAGATAACATTTAATTTAGAGAATCAGGATTCGTTTAAAATGAAAATTTTCCATTAATAAGAGTTCTCAAAAATAGACTTGCCATAAATACAATTAACAATAATAATCGAAGGTGTACACGGGAGTCATAGTTAAATGAGACAAATTATTACATCTGAGCTATTCTTGTCTAATTTGAGATAATATTTTGAGAAAAATATCCTGTTTATACTACAAATCACGAAAATTAATACTGAAAATATAACCGAAAAGATGTGGTATGTTGGTCTTCTGTCACCATACAAAAAACAGTCGTGGAGAAATTTGAGATTTTGGGAAAGCAAGCCGAAACCAATTACAAAAAGAAAGTCTATCTACTACTGATGTTTTAGAGATACCAACAGTGTCGGTCTTGGTAATCAGCCTTGGTAATCAGTTACCAGAGGCCTAATCGCAGTGCCAGCCGTAGACAGTTTTGTGCTATATAAAAAGTGCTATATATATTCTGTGTTATTAAAAACTGATATTACTAACAAGAAGCACAAAAAATAATTTTCATAACATAAAAATATTTTTAAATTTTAATTCTTCATAATTTTGCCGCCCCTTGAAATAATGGCGCTCTAGGCAGCCGCCGATGTCGCCTATACCTAAAGCCGGCACTGGATACCAATATTTAAAATTTGAACATTGCAAAGGAGAGCCAACTCAAATAATACTTATGATTCTAATATTAATATTTATAATCATTATAATTAAAACAATAAATTGCATTTGACAGCATCCATTATAATTTTCACTTTTTAGGTTCTTTTTTTTATTGATTTTTCATAGAGGAAAATGTAACAATATTAATTAAAACAATTGTTTCGATTTCGATTTAAAACTACTTTAAATCGAAACATTTCCAGTAGCCAATGTCGGCGGATTTTGTTGCAAGATTTTCAATTTGGAATCGAATTTAGAACGATGCTTGCAACGATAAACAGTTGGCTTCACTATACTGGTCCCCGTCGTCAGGCACGAATTCAGCCAGCGACCAGCTCATCTCGTATACATTGAGGGCACCCGATTTCCAGCAACCGGATTGTTGCAAATTGTATTGAAATGTGAACCCAATCAAAACGCATTAACTCACGAAATCAAATATTCATTTATCACCTTCAACAGCCGGACATGAGGCGAGCAATAAATACGACGAGCATACCGAACTAATCCGGCCAGCATAAATGTCGTTTTCCCCAGATGCGATCATTAATAAGAGATAAATCACAGAGTTATACAGTCTAATTGAAACAGATTCATTATCACGTCGTCGTCGTCGTTGTCGTCGTCATAATCATTGTCGTGATGTTACTGGCTGGAGAAGGATAATAATAATCATAATAGATATTAAGTATAATTTTCACTATCAAATCAATGTTTCTCTTGGGATTTTTACCCATTGGAATCGAGAAAAAATTCATAAACGTTATGATTTTTAATTAGTTTGTAGTATATTTTGCCAATAAATATAAAGACTTTGATGTTGATTTTAATTTCTTTGGAGAGAGAATTGGGAATTGGGATATCTGATGTGAATATTTACTTTATTAATTCAACAATTCATTTGAATTAACCATTTTAAAATTAAACCGGATTCAGCCGCGTTCGAATTAATTATGTTTTTTTCCACTGATTTTACATTTAATAAGACTCCCTAAATACTCCAAGCCTCTCATTTTGAATAACAAGGCAAGGATTCCATAACCATTATCAAGTAACTTGGGGCATTTTTTATAAATTAATTAATTATTTACCTTCAAATATTATTGTGTTAAAACATATAATAATAATAATAATAATAATAATAATAATAATAATAATAATGATAATAATAATAATGACAATAATAATAATAATAATAATAATAATAATAATAATAATAATAATAATAATAATAATAATAATAATAATAATAATAATATTAATAATAATAATATTAATAATAATAATAATAATAATAATAATAATAATAATAATAATAATAATAATAATAATAATAATAATAATAATAATAATAATAATAATAATAATAATAATATTAATAATAATAATATTAATAATAATAATAATAATAATAATAATAATAATAATAATAATAATAATAATAATAATAATAATAATAATAATAAAATAAATTTTTTTAATTTTAATTTTTTTTTCAAAAAGTCATTATGCAAAACTAATTATTTCTAATAAAGTTTCTGAAGTTATTATGGAGGCCGAGAGGACGAGTTGGAACACTTGATGAAACTGAACAAGTCGAACCATATTTTATTAATAATTGTTTTGTTGAAAATGATATATCAATCAAATTTCAGTAGATAATTCTTCTTTAAGGTAAGCCTAGTGAAAGTTATATTAAATGATAATGGGCATGGTTAACTAATCTTCATATGTAGAGTAGTTAATACAATGTAAAACTTAAACTAGGCCCTGATGCATGGAAAGGCACCCGTAATGGATCCAAAAATTAACATACATTAATAAAATAAATAGCCTATAAAAATTATTCACAACGATAATAGAATTCACCTGCCCTTTATTCAATACACTAAGAAAATATCTTCAACCGATAATATTCATAAATATTCATATTATTCAATGAGTCTCTTAACGGAGCAGTGAAGAGGACTCAACTGATTTAAACAAAGTACATTTTATAGCCTGTGACTACTTCAGGCATTGAAACACCGAATGAGTCCACTCTGTGAAGTAAGCCTTAGACAAAAGAGAAGAGTGATCAAGAAAAATAAGTACACTGAGAAAAGAACTATTAAACCGAATTGTCCTCTTCAAACACTTAGTACAAGATTTTAGCACCTAGTGCAAAAGTAAATTTCAATTAGATTACATTTTTTCAGGCAAAATATTTCCGTGTCATTGGAAGGTCTTCTCTTTCAATAATATAAGAATCCGGGATTTTATTCTGAATCAAAATACTCAAACTCATTAATTGAAACTCCCTACAAACCAGACTTTACAAAAAAAGTCAACCATCTACAAAACAATAATAACAATAATAATAATAATAATAATAAATTGAGTACATAGAATAATGAACAATTATGCTCGATAAATGATCTTTCAAATAGATTGTTGTCTACACAAATGGAATTCTGACAGATCCCTCTTCCACCTATTTGGGGGAAAAATACAAGAATTAGGATAATGAAAATTGTTCGAATCACTTTTTCTTGCAGTATAGTTGATGTAAAATAATATTTTCGATTGAGATCTTGTAAATAATTCATCAGTTCCGACATGGACTGATCGAAAATCAAGGAGACTTATACCGCCCATAGATTTATAACCGAAGCCATATTATAATATGAGTGTTGACTCCCTTGAGATAATGGGTCAAATGCGCAAATCAAGAAGAAATAGTTATTTTCTCGAGTTTACCTGATGGCCCGTTGTGTCAGCGGCATTTTCCACTTCAAAGGAAACTGTCAATAAGTCAAAGTTGATGCCCATATAACACAGATAGACCTCACCGGGACTACTCAAATGATCAATGCAAAAGCTTTCATTAGAATAATGGGTCTGAATGAAATATACCTCCATCAGCGATGGTAGTAATATCTTTTAATTAATTTTTAATCACGCGTGAGAGCGCAAAACTACGTGATTTATAATGGGTAATTTTTTACTAGCAAACATTATTTCAATTATCCGAAATCATTGGGAAAATTCGTTAACAATATTCTCCGCTGATTGGCACCTTTATCAATACAATCGGAACAGATATCTCCCAACTAAATCATTCTGATCCCAGGAAAAAATATATATAGTATAAATGTACTCTTTCTTTTTGTTTAAAACAAAATCATTCATATGACGTATGATTAATCAATGAGAATTAATCTCACCTTTATAGCTATAAATCAGCCTCGGTCCCGGGAGAAGGCTGCGTAATTGTTAATAGCGATTAATATCAATAATAATTTTGAGGTATTATAAATATTTAATCCGCAGATACATTCAATGCGATACAATTACATGTGATCAGTCGCGTTTCGCAGCTGGCCCCTCTCCACCAATCAATTATTCGCATTGTTTCCCACAGCAATAAAACTGCCACAATCTTTCAGAAAAGCACAACAGAACTTTGAATTAATAACTCTTATTGAAACAATGGGACCGATATTGATAAGGAATAATTACAAATTAGCGGTTCTCATTATCAATTCATTTGGATATTAAACTACCGACAGATTGTCAGTAGACAATTACCGGCAATTTAATCATAACTCAATATTTCAATTACTTGATTATTCGCAATGGAGAGACAATTTTTATTCGTTTAATTTAATATTTTGATAGCATATTATTTTTAAGAAATTGATAAATCCCCTGGGAAATTTTAAAAATTTAGGTGGCATCTGAATAAATAGTTTTAATATCAAGATAAAATTTCTGTGCTATTGGTCGGGAAATTGAAAAATTTTAAGTTAATTTTGGGAATAAAACAACTGCCCAATCTTTATAAAATTCAATAATAATAAAACATTTACTATTAAGATTGTGGGAATTTTATTTTTATTCATAATAATAACTTAGAAATATTCGAAAGATTTTATTAAAAAAAAAAGATTTTAATAAAATATTATTAAAACAAACTGTCAAATAAAAATTGTAGAATTAAATGACGTATTTTCATATTCTGAGCGATATGACAACATATCACAATCATGCAAATACTATTTAATATATAATATCATAAATTTAGTATACAAATTTAAATATTATAACATTTTTATCCATAGTTTTAA
This sequence comes from Schmidtea polychroa, assembly GCA_959609185.1. Taxonomy (NCBI): domain Eukaryota; kingdom Metazoa; phylum Platyhelminthes; order Tricladida; family Dugesiidae; genus Schmidtea; species Schmidtea polychroa. Next base: position 63,079 of record CAUHTR010001161.1, read on the forward strand.
ATTCTCTCGACCACTCCACATTCCTTATGATATGACGTAGCTTCTATCATATCTCTAAGTCATGATTATCGCCTTCTTTAGTATATATGTATTTTCCTATCAAAAACATAATTTCCGATTACAAATTCTCGATTAGTTTGTGATTTATTTTTGCAAATAATTTTGTTTTCATTATTTTCTATTTCTTGTCTCTTGATTTGTATTTTCTTTTTTTCTTCCGACGCAACCTAGGATACAATTGATGCCTGCCACACGATCCACGCTTAGTGTTCAACGTTGGTACTTTATCGCAAGAGGGGATTCTCGCGAAAGGTGAGCGCATCCCACTGCACTATAATCGACAAGTATAATCACAAGTCTAATCACTATAATCACAAGGGTCTGCGGGCTGCAGAAAGAATGATTTAATTTTTAACAATAAAATTTTTACGTCTGTTAGAAGCTATAACATTCAATTTTTCTGTCATCAAATAAATTATTAAGACTAAATAAATCCAAAATTATATTTCATTAAATCTGCTTATATAAACTAAGGACATTTTCTTTTTATAAATTTTAATTTCAACCAAATATCAACATACCACATTCATACTTGATTTGCAATTTTATTAAAAATTATTTTATTTCAAAATTAAAATTAAAATATTTATTTTAATTTTCATATATTTCAAATAATTTAAGTTACACTTTTAATTTTACAAAATTTAATCATGAAATAATTTTAATTTAATATTTTAATTTTAACTCCTCACATCCCCTTTTTTTAATATGTTTGATCTTCTCAACAATTCTAACTACCGTCTTCCCATTTTGATCTTTAAGTAAATAGTTCATGTATTTTCTTTTTCACTTTGTTCGGCCATGACGAATTTCGTGGCTGCTCATCGCATGTGAACCATATGCAATGACATGTTCATGTCCTTTTTCATCCTTTTGCGAAAGAACTGCTCCAATGTCTGTGTCTAATATAAATTATTTTCTGAAGTCTGGAAATACCAATACTGAGGTGTCTACCAATGCTTCTTTCATTTCCCAGAAAGCCTTTTCACACATATCTGTCCATATTATTTTCTCATTGTTTTCTCCGCATATGCTTTCTAGTGCTCTAGTCTTCTTTGCATAGTCTTTTATGAACCGACGATAATAGTTACAGATACCAAAAAAGCTCCTCCGATTCTTTACACATTTTAGCTTTTGAAATGATTATATTGCTTCCATCTTAGTATGATCTGTTTGTATTCTGTCTTTATTTATTATGTGTCCCAGAAACTTCACTTCTTTCCTAAATATTTGACATTTTTCGGGGTTCAATCTTAGTCCTGCTGTTGAGATCTTCCATAGAACTCTTCCAAATACGTTATAATGTTCTTCTTCTGTCTTTGTGAATATTAGTATGTCGTCTAAATATACCATCACTCCATCTTTCCACAAATCTTTCAATACTTTCGTCATTAATTCTTGAAATGTTCCTGGTGCCGCTGCAATACCGATCGGCATCCTGTTAAAACAGAACTATCCTTCTTTTGTTGAGAATACTGTTTTCTCTTGAGATTCCTTATCTAACTTCACTTGGTAATAAGCATTTCCCAAGTCGATCGAGCTAAAATATCTGGATCCCGGTAGGATGCTAAAATTTCATCTACTGTTGGCAATGGAAATGCTTGTCTTTCTGTTATCTTGTTTGATTGTATGAAGTCTAGACAAAACTTGATGTCTTTTTTCTCTTTCTTCCATACACAATCTAAAGGTGTGTTCCACGGTGAATTACACATCCTAATTATTCCGTTGTTTTCTAGATTTTCTATTGCTTCCTCAATCTTGTCTTCCAAATTTATTGGTTAACGTCTCGGTTTAATCATTATTGGCTCTCCTTTCGTGATGATCATGTTTAATCAGATTGGTACACCCAATATCCCATTTATCTGCCATGAAAACTTTCTTGTTCGCCTGAAATATTTCTAACAGTCTCTTATTTCCGGTAACCTTTAAAACTTCGATGGCATGACGTAGTCTTTCTTCATCTGTTATAATCCGCCGAAATCTAGCTTCTATTTCGCAAATGAAATCACTACGTTTTCCATTTTCTTCTCGTATACATTTCAATTCTATACCAAATAACCTTTGCAGTTCTACTCCTCCGATAATTTCTGGTATGATATTCCTTACTATAATGAATGTTACATTTCCTTCACTATCGCCCATTTCAACATTGATGTTTATTTTACCCATAGTTTCTAATCTACTAATGTTTGCACATCTTAGCGATTCACTTGTTTCTATTATCTCGATATTTTCTAATCGACCAATTACTGATTTGGCGATCACATTAATTCGCTCTCCTGTATCCAATAAACAATCTACTTGCCGCCCTTGAATATCAAGTGTTGTACTCGGTCTACCTTGCATTATATTATATGTTATTACTGGTCTTTTTTGTTCTTCTACTGACAAAATATTCTGCTCTCTAGTATCTTCTACAATTTCATTAATACACACTTCTCCATTTTTCTTGAGAAATTTGTAAGTTTTCTCTATAATCCTTACATCATGTTTTACTAATTCATCTACTTTACACTCCTCTTTTTATTTTTTCTGAATTTCCTTGTCATTCGACTTTTTGGTTTCTACACTACCATTATTATTAATAATATTAATATTATATATATTTGGTTTATTTATTTTACCACTATTATTTATATCAAAAACACTACAGTCTTTATCAATCATACAATCATCATACATACTTAAAATAAACATACCGTTATCATTCATTCTTTGGTTGAAATCAAAATTACTTAGTAGATTGCTCCGATCAATGTCCCGTTTGACGGAGCGTGCTCGTTTGGGTCATCCTTGCTGTTATACTCGCCTGGCTGGCTTGAATGTTTTGTATTTATCATCTCATCATCAGACTCGATAGCTGCAATATATCTTCTGTTATATTGTTGGTTTCCCCATTGTCTTTAATGTACGTTCCTTGGTTGATACATATCTTTTCCTTGTTGATAAGTATTTCTTTGAATTCTTCCTCCTGATATCTTCCTTTAATCTCGATCTTTTCCTTGATTTCGTCTTTCCATATTTGTGTAGCACTCTTTCTTTGTTTCCTCGGGCATTGCATCTATGACATTTGATTGCTGGACATTCTCTTCGTATGTGATCTTCAACACCACATGCATAATATTGAAATCTCCTTTTCATATTACATTCTCTGCTTCTGTGTCCCGGTTTTTGACACGTCCAGCATTCTATCACTTTATCCCTTGTCTCTGGTTTCCATTCGTTAATTTTTCTCTTTGTGACTCCAACTTGTACCACATCTCTATAAGTTCTTTCTCCAGTTGTAGGTCGTATTGATCTCACAGTGTTTACTTGTTCAATAAACTTGTTAAATTTTTCTATCTTCTTTATAGTTTCTTTAATCGGTTCCGCCGTTTTGATATCTTTCATTTCGATTTCTTTTCTGATTTCTTTATCTTTTATGCAATGTGTCAGTATAAACATTTCCGCTGATTCGTTACCTTGCTCGTAGTTCAAGGCCTCTCTTAAGTCATCAATCAATGACGTTGGTCGATGAAAAACTGTTCTTAATTTTTGTTCCACGGTTTTACCTTTTGCGACTTCATATTTACTTTTGATTTTACAAAATTTAATCATGAAATAATTTTAATTTAACATTTTAATTTTAACTCCTCACAAGGTCTATGATTAAAATAATGTACACTCATACCTCGCTATACGGCTGCTCTTTATACGGCTTTTCGCTATAACGGCCTACTTTAATTACGGCACTTTTTCGATTTACGGCCTAAAATGTTTCGTTATACGGCCAAAAAAAGTGTGAAATTTATATGGAATTGTATCAAAATGTATTTGATTCGTTATGCGGCGTTTCGCTTTGCGGCCAACTTTCCTGGAACGTATCTAGGCCGTAAAGCGAGGTATGAGTGTATTAAATTACAACTTTCTTGGACTATTTAATTAAAATGATTGGCCGAATACCATGTCTGAAAAGTTGAATTTTTATTAAAATGAAGTTATATGTCAAACAAACCGAGAAGCACCATTATTTCTGTGAACTTGATGCACTATATCTGACAGCCCTCACATTCCAATTAACAAATCAGGCATCACAACAAGAGAAAATGAAACAATTTAAGTCAATATTTAAGGGATTTATTCATCAAAAAAGTATCACGATTAACTGTCATTGATTCTGACCTACCTTCTTTGATGAAGAGTATATAAATCATCACCATCCTCATTCAGTCTCCTTTCAGCTACACTATCAACAACATGTAACATTACCACTGTCGGCAATTCCATTTCTCATGTACTTAACTTGCGAGATATATATTAATTATTAGGTTCCACATCCCATATATCTCATCAAATCTAACTAATCATTATTGACCGATTATAACTAATATTATTATTACCCGAACCTACCTTATTTGAACTGGTCCCGAAGAGCTCGAGGTTTATACTAAGATCGTAATTCACTTTTCCTCATTCGCTACCGCTAAAAATAAACAAAGGTAGATATAAGAAGATTTTTTATCTCCCTGAAATTAATTGTAATTTAATTGTGAATTAAACAAAAGATATTGGTTCATAACTGGGACACTTCAATCTTTTCCTTGATTTCGTCTTTCCATATTTGTGTAGCACTCTCTTTCTTTGTGGTTCATAACTGGGACACTTTAATCGATCCTAACAAAATTTCAGTCCTTAAGCTCAGTCCTTAATTTTTCACACAATTAAAGGTAATATTCTACTTAGCGAGTGATTACTTATCGCAGCTGATGTGCTGTTGTTACTTATAACTTCACTTTTTGAAAGTTTCTTACGAATGTGTATGCTTCAGTGACTTAATACTATTATACCGTTAATCATAATCATTAATTTTCTAACAATTGCGTGCGAACGGTTGACAGTACATAGATACCGACTTCGAATTCGTATTCTGCACCATCGATATAGAACTGTTGAAAAATGCACATAACTGTGACTGTAGTGCCTCCGCTTTATTAATTTATTATAATATTTTACATATATAAATAACAAGTGGTGGGTTACAGGTAAGCATACATTTTACCTCGTCGTGCTGTTTCCAGCGTACAATAGTGTGTTACCACTTGATACCCGTTGAGTGATCAACTTTGGTGATGTATCATGGGTTTGAGTACCAGCAAAAAGTGAGCATACCCCCTTATACTATATTTGTCAGGTACTTACATGGGTTCACGGACTACTAATAGGAGGCATGTGTCCTACTTTCTTTAGGTCCCTACTTCATCAATTTCATCGCTATGGTGAGGATTACTCTACCCCAAGATTTGATTAATTATAGACCAGAGTTATTTATTTTTGATAATTATCACACTATTATACAAAGGTTTATGAAACGTTGTTCTGAGTCTGAATTGGTTTAACTTGCATTTTGAGTAGGGCCCGTTCGGCCATTCCCGGACGCTTTCGTTTAGGCGCGGCGTCCCGTCGTCTGGAGATCTCCGCCATCTCGACCGCCACTGGTCTGACTGAGTCGATCACAGCTTGATTTATAACTGCTTGATTTTCCTGGGTTTCCAGTGCCGGACTCGCAATCAGAGTGCTTTCACTTCCACCTGATCTTGAGTAGGTTCAAGTTGCAGCTGCTGTATCAACTTCATGCGCTTATTCATTTCTGTAGGGTTGAACCAGGTGCTTTCCAGTTCCCGACATCGCCCCTTGAGTTTGTTGATTCGCTGCGCAACTCCTTATTCTGCTTTACCGCTGTCTCTTTATCCGCCCGCAGGTTTTCCATCAATTGGATCACTGAATAATAATTAGACTAAGATGTGATTCCATATCGTTCGAAATAAATCAAATAATGATCCGAATAGTTCACCAATGTCATCAACTTAACCGATCTAGGAACGGGTTTGATGATTATCATAGTTGAATGTTGATATTTACGACCTAAATGCGACTTAGTTAGGAAACAGCGCCTTAGGAATTAATAATTATGAACAAACACAACTTATCAATTGTCACTGAAAAATTAGAGAAATGAAGTACGTATTTATTGTAATTGTAATTTTATTTTTATATTATATATTCAGAAATATTAAAAAAAAATTTTAATTTTATTAAACTACTTATAACTTTAAATGTTGTTTAAATAATTCAACCGAAAATCTAAACATTCGAATTTAATTTACCATGTATAAATTAAATTACCGGTATAACGATAGATATAAAGTTGTCATTTGTTCATTGTATTAAAAAATTTTATTTCATATTAAGGTTCAGCTTCTAGTACCAATTTGCGGGATTCATCAACGGAATTTATTTAGTTCAAACTGTTGAGCTTTTTAAAAGTATTTTGTATAACTTGTTTAAATAGAGTCATTTTATGAAAATATTATTACATAAAGTATTGGAAGAACCTTAGTAATAAATAATAAAAAATGTAAAATAAAGTGAATTATTATTGTAAAAAAATAATTCGTACATAAAACCTTTTACTAGTACATATTATAAAAAAATAACATAATTATACAGGGTATTTTAATTTATTTCTTAATTAAATGATAAAAAATATAATAAATATTTAAAAATACAGAAAAAAATATGTTTTAAAAAATTATTTATAAATAAAAAAATTTAAAAGCAGTGAATAAATACATAATTTATTATTTTATATATATATTTATTACAGGCCATTAAATATGTCAAAGAAGTTAAGTGGTGCCTGAATTTAGAAAAAGAAGAATGGAAAAGCAAAAGCAGAAAATGACGTTTTAAGAAGTCTCTAAAATAAGAAAAAAAGATTCCGATTTAAATATTGCATCAAATTCAAATACTGCATCAGGTTCAAATACTATATCTGATTCAAATAACATATCCTCTAAAAATCAATTTCAAGTTGACGACTCTATTACGAGTCCCATAATAGAAATAGAAACCTATAATTCTCATATTTCAACGCCAAGGGTACGACGGAGCTGCGAATATGAGCGGTATTTATTCAGGTTTACAAACGATAATCAGACAACGAAACCCTGCTGCTAAATTTGTTCACTGTTGTTCACATAAATTAAATTTAGTTATAAACGATAGTGTTGCCAATGTACAAGAAGTCCGCAGATTTTACGAAGAACTGGAAAAATGTACGTATTTTTTAATGGAAACAACGCAAAATAACATGGCAAAATTTTAAAAAGAATTTGCCCAACACGATAGTCTTCTCGAGTTCAAGCTCTTGACGCAATGCGTTCACGCTATTTTGATGTTATCAAAATTCTGACTTATAATTAAATGGAATAATTATAATTAAACAATTTTCGACAGTTATATTAATAATAGTAGAAAGTAACTTACCTGTGTGCAAAAATTTAATGTTCCGAATGTAGAAAGTTTTATTATAGGAATTGAGAAGTGACAGAAAAATAATTTTACATACAAACACAGCACACATAATATAAAATACACGCAAATTTAATATAGCTTTTTTTGTTCCGAAAGTAGAGAGTCATTAACATACTGTTAACATATCATTAATTTAAAATTATTAAAATTCATGGCTGAAAAAATTTGGATTTTGAATCTGACAACTCAACTTTGAGTTTTCGAGAAATGGACGACAAAACATCGTAAGATCTATTTATAAAATATTTTTGAAGTTAATATTTCTTTAGATTTTCAGATATTTCTTTGGAGACATTTCCATTTTGCGAAGGTGAAGATCTGACAATGTAAGAATTTTTTTATTTAATTACAAATAATTAAAATATTTACAGCATATCAGATATTTCTAGTCAAACGCCTTTGTGTGAAGATATTCAACAAGTTCAATCGACATCTTTGGAATTGAAGAAAAAAATTCGAAAATCGTAAATTTTAAATTTCAAAGAATTTCAGAAAATGACAAAATCCGTCTCATCAATGCATATGAAAATGGAGAAAATTATAAAGATTTTGGAAGATTACTGGGAATCTCCAAAGAATCGATTGGAACCATTATTTCTTAAAAAATAAATGTGTTTGGTGATTATTTTATTTCTTTTTAGTTCAAAATATATATAACTTACATTTTATTGAAATAATTCCAAATTCATAACATATCATAAAATACCTAAAAAAGCACCTGAAATTTAATTATCAATATATTATAAATATATTATAAATGCTGATTACAAGTACTATTTAAGAGCTTGAATAATGATCTCATAATTATATGAAATCAAAATTCAAGCCTTAAAATATACTTAAATTTAAAAAACTTACTTCTAAAACCGTAAATAAAATTGAATTGAGAATGAAAAAATGAAATAAACATTCTCATAAATGGTGAGTCATCGATTGATGAACACACCAACATGCATTATAGAGACTTTTAACATGTGGAAACGGGTGTATTAGAACCTATTAATTATCTGCTGAAAATATTACAAGGAACCCAGGAAGATATTGAAAAATCTGTAGATATGATATCGTCTCTCCTGACCGAATTCTAAAAGTTGAGGAATAATTGGGAACTTGTTAAAAACGAAGCTTTGGAATTATCACTTAAATGGAAAATTGAGCCGATTTTTCCCAATAAAAGATTACGTCGAGTGAAAAAATTCTATGATGAGTTACAAGTAGATGAACGGATTACAAAGGCCGAAGAGTGTTTTAAAATTGAAGTTTTTATACAGTTATGGATATTATTATTAATCAATTAACTATTAGGTTTGCGGCCGTTCGACAATTAAATGTTTATCACCAAAACATTTCATCACGTCATGCGAAGAAAATAGTCGGAAATCTTGCTTTCAACTTATCCTAATGACATTTCTATGAACATTGGGCCCCAATTACTTTGTTATTAATATTTTATTTCTCTTTTGATTTGTTTATCTTCATTTATCTTCATATTTTAATGGTTCGCATTAAATTTTCTGTGTGGCGTTCAGCGTAATACTACTTGGATTGTTTGAATTAATCACTACATTACTAAATCATTCTGATCGACCACTGGTTCTACAATATCTATCTCCGATAAGTCCTAGAAACCCTTTTCTTCGTTCCTCAAACCAACGATCTGAGAGTTGTCGTTCTCTGGTGGGGTTAAAAAGCGTTATCATCAATTACATGTGTACATTTTTGCCAATGAGCATTAAGTGTTGAGTGATAAATACTGGAAGAACATTCTTATAACATTCGTACTTGTTAGTTAGCAACTTTCAGTTACCAGTAGTTGAATAATTCACACTAATGATTTAAATAGTACATCCACATTAAAATAAATGTATTAAACTAAATGTAAGATCATAGAGGTTAGGACTAGAGGTAGTAGTTTATAAATGAACCAGCATATTTACACAAGTTGAGGCAGGGGAAGTAAAGATAGTAGTCATTTTAACGCTAATAAAATTACACCTATTGATATTAATTCTGGGGTATTTTGACTTTTACCAAGTTTAAGTGGGACCTCTTTATCCAATATTACTGATAATTTGGAGTTAATTAGGATTATCAAACTTTGTAGTATGATCATATTGAGTCTGGAGGTTTACTCCGTTTATTGTATTAGTTTTGTGTTGTAGTTTTGGATGTATGGTTAGATGTACGATTACTGCATGAAAAAACTCAAATTAACAAAAATAAATCTTTTGCTTGCTTTCGTGGCCACACTGTGCTCACTACGATAAGCCCCATTGTTATGTAAAGAGTGCCGCTACAGCCGAACCAAAAAGCCCGTTGTAACCGCAATTAAATCAATTTATCACCAACTGAGTTGGTCACCACGAAGTATTTTTAAGCAGATACACTACACCGTATACACAGTGCAGTCAATCGCCACTCTGGGTTAGTATATCATTTTACTTCTTGCGTTTGCGAGTTGTGGACCTCATACTCGAACATAGATGCTGGATTGGCTGGGATCTCGTGTTGAAATTGTCAACCACGGGGATCTCAATCAATCCTTCAAAAAAAAATCATATACACCCAACTCTTTTTACACGATTTTGAAATAACACGGTCCACAAAAAAGGAACAAATTTTCTTTTTTTGCACGAAATATTCGGTTTAACACTATTTTCAAAAAAATATTTCCTTTTAAATTTTTTATATCAAAATTCAAATGCCCAAATTTTATTATATTTTCATATGTATTCAAGAAACTGAATTTTATGTTTTAATTTTGTTTTTATTGTTATTTGGACAAATATTTTTTTAAGTTTTAATAAACTGGTAATGCTACTTTTTTTAAATTTTAAATTTTTTAGTTATTATTTTATTTTACTAAAGGAAATTTTAATAAACTGGTAATTTCCTGCAAAAATTATTATTTTTAAGAAGTTTTACTTACATACGGAAATTGTAATAAACTGGTAATGTTATTTTTTTAGATTTAAAATTTTTTTAATAAGTGTTTTTATTTTAATTTTTATTATAACCGATTAATAATCGGAAGCCACAAGCGATTTCTTTGGAAACTAAAATAAAAATCTTAGACAGTCTTGAGAGAGGCGTAGGTCCCACCACTGTTGGCAAAGATTTTAGTTTAAGTGAAGCGACTATCAGAATCATAAAAAAAAAGTGAGGATTCGATTCGATGATCAGTAATTTCTGGATTGAACATAAGTTTCAAAGCACCGTCATATAGCCGAAATATTATCTCGGAGAAAATGGAAAAAAGTTTAGTGGTTTGGATAGAGGATTTGCGGCAGAAAAAATACCTATATGATGGGTTACAGATCATTTAAGTTTCTACCTACTTGTGCAGTTTCCAGCGTAAGCCAGAATACAATGAAACCGTTGACCACTTGACACCCGTTGAGCAATCAACGTTGGTACTGTGCCAAGGGTTAGGGTACTAGCAAAAAGTAACATACTATAATTGTCTAGCACCCTCTGGGGTTCACGGACTGCCGATAGAAAGCTTATGTCCGATTTCTCTAGGTCCCCGTTATGACAATTGACGTTATCGAATATTCAGAATACACGAACACTAACATAACAAAAATGATATTTTATTTGAGATCACACCCTTTATATCACGAGTTCATGAGGCTCTGGTAGTCCTTGGGGGAGTCGATTGAATTGGTGTTTGGGCCAGGCTGGCCTGTCGTATTTTAGCCCGAGCAGCAGGAACGGAAGATGCGAGCCCCTTCGGTTTACAGAGAATTTTGGTCACCGGTTGAATCTTGGAGATCGCGTCTCGCTCGATAACTTGTTGGTGAATCTGGGTTTCCAATTCTCTCACTCTCAGGCGGAGGGCTCGCAGTTCAACCTGGTCTTGAGCGCTCTGCAACTGCAACTGCGTAATCAGTTTCAGGCGCTTCTGCATCTCGGCTGGCGGGAACCAAGTACTTTCGAAATTTCAGCAATGGGCCTTGATTTGCGTCAGTTTGGCGCTATATTCCTAGGTCTGTCGTTGCGCTCGCCCTGTCCGCCCGCATATCTTCTACGAGCTTTATCACTAAAACTAAAACGTAATTAATAATATGACTTCTCGTACTCTCGTCAAGTTTCCACGCCCTATTGCTACTCCCATCGCAGTATAAGCCACAATCCCCAAGTCGCAACCTCGCGTTATTGCGGATTTAAACCCCAGACTTAGCCTTATGGGTCTTACTTAACGCTATGAGGTTGGGGATAGTAGACAAAATATAAGATAATATCACTTTACGCGTATTTTATAATGAATTCTAAACAATCGGATTAGGATTAATAAACAAAATACCAAAGAATAACACCTTACGCGTGGATTATAATAAAATCAATACAAAATTACACAATGATAACACTTAAATCAAAACAAGATATCCAATAATAGTACATTGTACATGGATTATAACGAAGTCAAGACAAAACTAAACCTACACTAGTTATCAATTCGGCAAGGATAGTCACACCATGGAGACGCGCCCAAATGATTGGTGGGTTACAGGTGGTCAAACATCTCACCCTTTCGTGCTGTTTCCAGCGTAACCCAGAATACAAGATTGACTTTGCCAATTGACAACCGATGAGCGATCATCGTTGGTAATGTGTCAACTGGGTGAGTACTCGCAAAAAGTGAGCGCACTACTTGCACTATAATTGTCGAGTACTCTTTGGGTCCACGGACTATCGATAGAAAATTTGTGTCCGATTTCATTGGTCCCTTGCCTCTATTGTTTTCCCAAAAACGCAATGCACATCTCATCACTCATCTTCATCATTCAACATGCAAGAATTCAACCTCAAAAGTCCACGATTATATTTATATCAATCCGTTTCTATACATCATCCATTAAGCGGGTTTGACTTTGTTGCTTCCGCTTCCAACCGTTGTTCGGCTAACCTCAGTCGCTTGATCCGCTCACGACCATCTCGGCCTAACCGTTTTCGCTTGGCTTTGGGCTTGGGTGGGTGCATCTCGGCCAGTTCTATAGCCATTGGCCGGATGGCGGCCGTGACATGCTCGTCGATGGTTCGTTGATTTAATTTGGTCTCCATGGCCCGAATCTGTAGTTTCAGGGCTCGTATTTCGGTTTTATATTGGGTGTTCTGGAGCTGCAAATGCTCAATTTGTTTCAGGTATTTGTGCGCCACCTCGGGGCGAATCCAAGTCTGCTCCATGTTCCGGCAGCGTTCCTTGAACTTATTGACGCTGACTTGGAGTCGCTCGGCCTGCTGCTGCGCCTGCTCCCTGTCCTTCCGGAGGCCTTTGAATAGCTTATACACTGAAATGAAATTGTAATCAACCGACTTTTACCATATTTTATTTCGTTATTAATTGTAGGCATCTATGAGACAAAACCTTTGTAACCATATCCGAGATACTACGTCCATATGAGAGTGGTTTAACCTTAAGGTTCTACTAGAGCAGTGGTTCTTAACCTTTTTAGCTACCGGCACCCTTAAAATTTTCAAACAATATTCTCGCACCCTTACTAGAAATTATTGAGTTATATAAATTAAAAAACAAACATTATGCAAAACATATTTTTTATTAATTTTATGTGCGTAACAATTTTTTTATAAATTTTAATTGTTAGCTGAAATAATCAATTATAAATTATCAAAGTTTTTATTAATGGCTTTTTTGTTGTTGCTTTTCCTCAATTATTTTTGAAAACCGGGGAATCTTTTTTGAAATAGCTACACGCATATCATTACTAGCATTAAGTCTATTTCTAGCTTTTGTTTTTATATGTAGAAGTGACGAGAATCCCATCTCACACAAATATGTTGTGGCAAATGGAACAAGATGCTGAAGCGCTATTTTAGCTAATCGTGGATATGACATTACTTGAGCACACCAGAAATTTTCCAAATTCTCTGCTTCAAATTCCATTTGATTACGTCCATTTATCCGTAGTTCAACAAGGTCATCTTTCAATAAATTACTGTCATAAATTACTGTTGTGCTTCAGTACCCAACACTATTTTAGCCATTTTTAATGCACAAGGCTTTACAAGTTCTTCAGCTATTGTATGTGGTTTCTTCTTCTTGGCACAGATATATGCAACTTGATAAGACGCTTGCAACAGCGGCTTTTCGTGTGATATAAATCCAAAAGTTGTGATAGTTCCACTTTTATCAAATCGAAATCGTTTAGATTTCAAACTTTCAAAATCATGGCCAGCATCTACACCACCATGCTGTTTGGTAAAATGCTCATTTAGTTTTGACGGCTTGAGATTGGCGTTTGAAAATTTATTGCAGCACAGAATACATTGTGGTCGCTGCGTTCCATCCTTCTCCGTTGTAAATGTAAAACCATAACGAACATAATCGTCATTCCAACATCGTTTCTTTGACATAGCGTAAACTAAATTAAATTTTTGAATAAAACACTAAAAATTATTAAACTTCTATCTATTATTGCTATATTTTAGCTTACCTTTTGGATTTGACTTTAATGTACCAAATTATATTCTAATAATTAGAATATAAATATTCAACTAAACTTGTAAAATTAACTTGTATTAATTATTTTATTATTAATATTTAACTTTTAATATTCAACACAAAAATTCAAACTTGTAATAGTCAACAAATTTCGAGGAAATATAAAAATCACTATAGAAACTAGAAACGCATTTGAATTTTTGTAATTGTAGAAAAAATACAAAAATTAATTTGTTTCTATGGTTTATATTATANATGGTTTTTATTATTCATTGTTTGATGCCCTTTGATTTTAATTTCAATTTCAGTATTCACTTTGTTTTACACTCCTGGCAAGTTTAGTGTGATTGATCTAAATCAACAAAATTCCTCAGACAAATCGTTCTACAATCGAATCTTTTGGAGGTACGTTTGGATCTACTGATCACACTCCAACTTTGAGGCGGCAATTCATAACTCAATGTTGGGGTTCAGTAGGAACCGGAATCAAAGGTTTTGGAATTAAATAATAATTAAGTACTAAAATTAGGATTAAAATATAAATAGTATTTAAAAATTACTAAAATTGGAATTAAAATATAAATAGCAATAAATAATTACTAAAAATAAATTCGTAACAAAAATAGCAATTTTTTAAAAATATATAATAAAAATAGTAATTAAATAATTACTATTAATAGATTTAAAATAAATAAATTTATATAAATATCAGCAAAATTATATTGATGGAGAGAGAAAATCTAGAGAGAAAAAGATCACAGATCAGAAAAAAATTAAAATTAGATCAGGAAACAAATTTTTCATTGGACGAATTTCTGTTTCAGTATTCATTTTATTGATCGGAAGAAAAGGAATTTAAGAATCTCTTGGAAATTTATTATCAAGTCAAATTGTCACTTAGCTCCAATATTCTTTGGAGAAATTTAGAAGAGATCAAAGGAAGAAAATTATTAGGATTCATTTTGACAACCCATCTGTGGTTTTGGCTATCTACTGGGAGGAATTTAAATAAGGAAAAAATTAAATTAGTTAGTTTTTATTGTTCATATCTAAATAAATATAAATATAAATATATATATAAAAATTTATTCGGTTAAATAAAACTAATTTTAACAAGGGAAGCGGTAACGTCAGCACGTATCTTTTTGTGTTGTCTCGTTACGAATATTATTTGAAAAAGGGTTAACCAATTTCTGGGTTGACTCTATCGCGTTAAATTTAGGTAAACTCCCTTATCTCTTTTCCGCTCACCTATATCGGGCTGTTGGCGCATTTAGGGCCAGCCTTGATTCTTAGTAATACTCTTTAGGGCGGTTTGTATAACCGTTTTCTGTTCTTTAGAAAGCAGCGTGTTTAATCGTTTAAATATAAACAATTGTGTAACTAATTATTTATTGTTAATAAATATTTAAATCATATTCGTTATTTTTTACCTACACGCAGTATAAATTATTTGGAGTCAGATTAAACGTTTTTGTGTTAGTTCGAATACATACCCATCGAACCTAACATCGAGACTATTCACTTTATGGATACGTACTTTCGTGTGTCGAGAAATCGAGTCGTCAAGGACAAGAACTATGCAACCAGGTTTTAAGCATTTCGAAGTCAGCAATTTTTGGTGAGCGCAATAGAATTTCTCTCGTTAACTGGATTATTTATCATCATAGTGTTTTGTGGTCAGAAAACATAGATGTTGGTAATTGACTTTATTAAAGTGTTGGAAGTACATTCTAGATTTAATATTATATAAATAAAAATCCAGTTATTTTGTCTTAATAAATTTTATGGTGTAATTAATAATTGATGTGTACAATTTCCTTATTACAATTTCATTCATGGTCGAAAAGAAAACCCTACAATAGCAGTTTCAGTCAGCCGATGGATTTAATTATTTCGATACTGATCCCTTCACGTTTTATTTTAACGATGATAGTAGAGCTATAATAACAGAAAACTGGTAAGAGTTCGATAGATGGATCCTATATGCCTCAGTGGGGTGTCTATAATTGATATGTTTAGCACTGCTTATAAATTTATAAGTAATGTATCTATAAATTACAGGCCCAATATGGATTACAGGTGGTTTAGATTCATCGGGAACATATGTATTACTAACATACCTTTTAGTAATTATAGGTGGTTTCTAGCTTTATAAGTCAGGGTGTATCTAAGTAACATATTTACTAGTGAGTAGTATATGCATTGAGTAGGGTATATATACATTATACATTCAATTATCACTGATTTATAAGTAGTATATCTAATTAATGCTTATAGGGGTTTTCCAGATTTTATAAGTAATATATATGTAAATAATATATTAATGATTATAGGGGTTTCACAATTATAGATAAGTAACATATTCATAATTTTTTTATGCAGTAGTAAGATTAATTCGAACATTTAGATGTAGGATGTTATAGGGGTTAATCTAGAGTGTATAAATGATATAAATAGGGTCTATAAGTAATATTGAATAGCCGAATATAAGTTATAAAGGGGGGGGGGGTAATTTATAACATTATAATTTGTAAATTTACATATTTATAAGTAGTATATATAAGCAATACTAAATTAATATTTCTATATAGGGTATTATAGTTTATACATTATATATAAGTAGTTATGGGGGGGGGGTGATTAATAAAATTATAATCTCTAACTTTTTAAGAAATATATCTTTCTAATTAGTATTTATATGTAATATTAATATAGATTTTTATAAATAAGATATCATAGAGGTAATTTGTAAGATCATAGTTTATAAATTTTATAAATAGAAATATAAATAACATTATTATGAACCGTATATATAATTTTATAAAATTATAACTTATACATTTTATATATCCATATAAGTAATATTAAGGTGCAAGTAATAAATACAAATAATATTAGCGTATACCCGCAGGACCTAGGGGTGATCTAAAAATTTTCATTATCCAACTTTATTTGGGAGAGATTTGTAAAGATACATTAATGCAATTATAAGATCTAGTTTATCGATTTATGTTCCCAGATAATATATAAGGTTAATATATAAATACTCGTAGATAAAACCATTAGCTTCGCTTCTATCCAGATTTCAGGTGCATTTTGGCACATAAAATATTACATTTTAATAAAATAGATTTAGTAAAATTAAAGGTAGTCCTGAGATGATATTTATAGATTTGGAACTTATGAGTAAGGTAACATAAGCCATATATAATTCTAAGTGTGGTTGGGAATAAAACTGAATATTAAATTATATAATTATGAGGAAAGGGTTAAGCATAAAATAAACATAAAATTATCATTATAAAAGAAAATTATACATTAAATTGTTAATTATTAAGTTAGATATTAAACTATCATTCTAGAGTTGATGAAAATTATCTTTAGGTATCAGTATTCGATTTATAGTTTAATAAAAGGTTTACTACTATAAATTTGCTTAATTTTAAAATCGGCAAGTTGATGTTTAGTTAATTGAATGAATTGTGAGTTCCTGAATTACGCATATGCATTTGGAACTGTCCCAACTGTAGGCGTTCTCTTTGCTTAAATTTTCCGCTTACGACATTTAATCCTTCCTTGTGGTCATCCATTCATTATCTCTTTGCAGTATATCATTGCAGTAATTGAAGGTTTATTCCACTTTCCTTTAATTTATAATTGTCAGTTCGAAATGCATAGGCATAATGGGAATCCGTGTATAATTTGATATTTGTTCTGATTTAGTTTCAGCCAATTTTTAGTGCCATGATGGATTTGGAACGATTCCAGAACATTCCCTATTACTTTTAATTTAATTTTTATTTTATTGATGTTTTTTCTTAATTTCTTTTTAAGAATTTTTATTTTTATTACTAATTCATTTATTTTGATGACTTTTATTGTTTATGTGGCTTTCATGATGGTTATCGCCATTCTTTTGAAATGTTCTGGGATTTTCTAGAATTTTCCAATGTTTTACCATCTTTCTAAGCTATTCGAGTCTGTTTTTTGTGATTTTGAGTTTCTTTGCTATTTTTGAGTTAGTTTCTTGCGTTTGTATCTTTTTATTTAATTTCTGTGTTTATATTTTTGTTGATTTTCTCTTAATTAATATTGTTTATTTGGTGTATTTTTTCTATTTAACTGGACTTATTGCTATTTGCGTGCTATGTACCTACGCACCTTAGTCACAATTTAGAGTTTTGGGTCTAGAAATCAGTTCTAGCCCAACATGATGTTTAGTCACAGGGGCTATGATTCAGTCCAACGGTTACTTAATTGATGTGAGACGGTTCTTCGACAGACGCCCCCAACTTCGTGCTTGATCTGAACCCCGTGGTGGACTCCTTGGGTGCTCCACGCCACAGCGAATGGCAGCTGTCTGTTCCGGGTAGCATTGCAACCTAGCGTACCAGTCGATGTCCTCCAGTTTGTCGGCTAGGGTTGTAATTGATCCACGGCTGCCTTGACATCTTCCAAGGCTTCGACCAGAACGAGGGAGGTGGCGTTGACGAAGGGCTTCACCTTCAGGATCACCGGGACCACATTCTGGTAGGTCCAGTCATGAACCCACTTCAGGAAGTCGCAAGACTTTTTCAATAAGTTCATCTAGATCTCCTGACTCACCAGAAAAAAGCGTTTAGCGGTTGATTACATCTGTTGGGCCAAGCTCGGAAAGTGTTGAAAGTCAGGTCGAGGACGAGGAAAAGGACCATAAGGAATAGAATAAATAAAAAAATAAAATCTACGGAAAACTACGGGGAAAAATAGGAAGAAACAAATAAAATAACAATAAAGAAATAGAAATAACGAAATAAAAATAATAAAACTTTTAAGATAAAAAATAGGAAAAAAGGAAAATCACCAAATAAGCCTAACAATAAGAGGAAAATAAAATAACAAAAGAAAATAAACGGGAAATTAAGAAGATAAAATAAAAATAAAATCGTCATCAAATAAATACAATGACTAATTAAAACAAATAAATCATATTAGGTAAAAATAACAATAAATGCGCAGGAAAAACAGGAGAAAAATAATAAAAAATAGGAAAATAAATAAAATAATAATAAAGTAAGAAAAAGTCATAAAAATCCAACATATTACATTAAAAAAACATAAAAATAATAAATAAAAATAACATTACATACAAGTCGTGTCCTGATTGGACAAGAAATAGTATAAAAGAAATGGAAAATATCTGCAGAGTACCATTTAAACGCTATACTCTACAGACTAGTTTAGCAGCCGATTTATTCACTTCAGTAAAAATCATCCATCAGAACTTACTCAAACTTATTCAGACCCACAGGAACTGAATTTTTGCAATCGAGATATTTCAGTAGAAAAGGAAAACTACTTCGAAGCACTTTGATTTCAACATTTTCCGAGAGAGTTTCAGTAAGAGAGATTTGATTTTGAATGATGCATATTTAATATATTATAATGAATTAATAAACAATAATAATTTTATTTAAATAAACATTGTTTTATAAAAGATGTCTCTTTTTCTATGGAACTGACGACGGTGTCGTCCGAGGATCGAATGTGATGCAGTGAATGGGGAGGAATTGTGAGAAGTATAACTGAGAATGAATACGAGAAGCATAATTCGTTAAGGCCAACCGAATAATCCTCCACGGAGTACCGCCTTTACTAATCCAAGGGTTATAGAGTCATATGTTGTAACATGAGGCATCATATTCGAGATTCAGACGTCGCGGTTGCCAGGTCATTTTCATTGGTATAACTATAATTTCGTAGTATTGATTGATTATTTTCACTTTTCATATGAGTTATTATTCTATATTTGATGATGAGAGAGATAGATTCGTCCCTCCTGACGGTCTAAGAGCGTTGGCAGAGATGTTGCCGTTCTTAGGTGGGTCAGGAGGGGTGAGGACATCTGGTGAACGATATAAATGCAACGAGGGAGATTCTTCCACCGAGTGACGTCTGTGATCGGCATAGAGGATGTTATCCTTGAAAGATGTGAAATTACGGCATTTGATGCAAATAGCAAATCCATCGAGATTCGTCCGGAGAAACCACGAAAACAAAAATCTTCAGTATTATGCACAATCGCATTTTGTTGGGTTCCAATCCGACATAGTTACTTCTTAAGCCTTCGACTTTCGGTGAGTTGAACATGAAGGAATCGTAATCTTCAGTTGCAAACGAAAAATTCCAACGAGATTTATGTAGACTGTCATTAGGCTTTTCTTTTGAGATTGAGATCGCTAAGACCTTAACGACTAAACCCATCGTCTGTGTACTTTTAGGGCGAATTGTCGAGCTTGAATCATTGATAAGAATTTCCTGCCTGAAAATAGAGTAAACAAATCAGGATAAGTTATCGATATACTCACCACCAATATGAGAAACTAATTGCCAGCATTATCGGACAATCCTCGAGTAACTTCAGTCAGTGTCGAGCTGATCGTAGTAGAGAATTGATGGTGTTTCCACGAGAAAGATAAGACAGGAATTGTCAAGCGCATAGGTTGACGATCGTTATCTTAAATAATCATTGTGAAGAGGAACCCGATAATTGAATCAAACTTACTTAATGACATTTCTTGTTTGATCGTCCACTCATGATAAATTAGTTCTGCTCTCAAGATATAATTGATGTCACTACCCGTCTAAGTAAAGTAAATATAGATCCATATTACGTCGAATAGAAGATACCAATCTATCTGCACACTAGCCAACTACGCTCAAGGCCACATAGGAATCGATATGCGACAGTAGTAATAAATTTGATTACAGAATGATGAGGCGATGATATAAATTTTTCTCGAAATAGCGAGGTGATGCGTAATACAATCAGAGTGGTTACATCATACAAACGTCACAAATTCACCTAACATAACTATAAGCATAAAACCATTCAGTGAATACACACCTACAAATCTGTCTAAGGAGTAGCGCTAGCACGCATATGAAAAGATGACGTTATGAAATCCTCTTTCTCTTAAAAATTTTTCTAAGCAAGCAAGAATCAAAAATATGCATAACAATTCTACTCCCGCCGTCTACCAGTGCTTAATAGAATTGCTCCTATATAGCATTCTTAGCACTGGGCAGAAATTTAAATACAGACACAACTGACTGTGATACAGTCCTTTGTGAAATTGTAAAAATAAATGAAAATATTAACGCTTTAAAATACATTAATAAAAACCCAGCTGACTTTATTCATAAGACTAAAAAAATAGACAATGAATTATTAGTTATTAAAAGGAATAGATACAAATTTGACCCCAAGGAGGAGATATCTAAGATCTTAAACAATGAATTTAACTTTCAAAAACCCACTATGGCCAATATTCTCAAAGTTTTTGCAGGGGAATTGGTCACTTCAAATCCGCTCTCTATTAACCTTCACTGCTCCTTCTCAGAAAACCACTCTTCTACTCCTTTTGATACTGATGAGATCAAATACATTGTCTCCAATCTTGACAATACCGCTCCAGGTTTGGATATTATCACACTTGCCAATTGGAAAAAGATATCACCAGATCTTGAACTTCTTCTCTCTATATGTAATAACATCCAAAGGAATTCCCTCTGTCCATCTACTTGGAAAACCTTTCGGACAAAACTCATCCTCAAAGCCGGTAAGAATGAGATAAGCCACGAAGCCAGTTCATGGAGACCGATCTCCATCATGAATACAGCATACCGCGTTTTCTCCTCACTTCTTAATAACAGACTACTTGGTTGGATCAAAGAGGGTAACCTTATCTCTAAAAACCAGAAAGCAATCGGCACCCCCGATGGATGCGCTGAACACAATCTTATCCTTCAACTCATTAAAGACGCCTCCATACGAAACAAATCTGACCTTTATATTATCTGGCTTGATATCACTGATGCTTTCGGCTCTCTACCACATGACCTCATCTGGCATACTCTCTCTAAGATAGGTTTACACTCTAACACCATTCGGCTGATAAACAATATGTACGACAATGTTAAGACCATCTTTGACTGCGAAGGTGAAAAATCGCCCTCAGTTCCCATCCTAAAAGGAGTGAAACAATGATGCCCACTTTCCATGACTCTTTTCTGCCTCTCTATTGACTATATTATTAAAAACATCCTTTTCTCTCACCCCTTCATGTTTGGTGATATGAATATTGGTATTTTAGCATACGCGGATGACATCGTATTGATCTCAGACTCTTACCCATCAATCACCTCCGCTCTCCTTGAAACTATTCGTCTCGCCTCACTCGCCAATCTAAAATTTAAACCCTCGAAATCTGGTTATTTCCACTTAAATAAAAGTAATAACCACCAACCAATTAAACTATATAATGAGACTATCCTAAAAGTAGATGACTCGAACTTCTACAGATATCTAGGAGTAGACTTTGCTTATAAGAAAAGGCACAATATCGATGAAAGACTCGAACTCGCTATTAACGATACCGAAAAAATCCTAAACTCACATCTTCACCCATCTCAAAAGATTAATGCCTTCAAGATATTCATACACTCTCGGTTGATCTTTCCCTTCCGTAATTGTGAAATTCTCCATAAAATACTAGACTCTCATAAAGATACCATCATAAAAGATCGTGTCCCCCAAAAAGGTTTTGACAATAAGATAAGAAAAATGATAAAAACCTCTCTGGGGGATAAACTCTTGCAATTTAACAACAACTTCCTATACGCATCTATAAAAATGGGCGGTCTCGGACTTACCGCTGCAATAGACGAATATATCATACAAAGCATAGTACACCTCTCCCGTGCTCTAAACTCATCGGATCTCACCTTTCGTAATCTTGTCCTCTCAGAACTTGCTTTAGCACGTGGCCAAGGTAACCTTGAAGCCGCAATATCTTGGATTAATGGCAACATCTCTAAATCCTTCCCAACTCATTCTATCTTCTCGAAATTCAAAAAATCTGTTGATCTGCTTCGTAGGAAATATGGCATACACGCTAAAATCGTGCTTTTGGAAGACTTATACCAACTTGAAATCAAATATAAAGATAGAATTAATTACTTTAATGAACAAAACATGAAAAACATCTCCTCTGAACTGCACTGCATCATCGGTTTTATACATGTAGAAAAATGGACGATCCTAACATACCAGGGTCATATTGCCAAATCCATCACTGATAGCAGCACTGCTGACTTCCTCCTCAAATCTGATACACTTAGTGACGCCCAATACTTCTTCCTTATTAGGGCTCGCAACAACCTGTTGAAGCTAAATTTCACACCTCATCGACTTAAAAGTTAAAAATCTATCCTTTGTAGGCAATGCAACTCACACCCCGAAACACAGGCCCACATTTTCAACCATTGCCCTGCGAAAATTAATGCGCGCAGAAATAAGCACTCCCGTGTCCTTGAAGCGGTTTGCGAATGTCTCTCTAATTATAACTTTCACCTTGACATTGAAATTTCACCTCAGGGTGTAAACTCTACCCTTAAACCTGATCTTCTCATAAAATCCTCTAGAAATAAGAACATTCATCTACTCGACATAAATGTCCCTTACGAACAAAAAGAAAACTTTAAAAATGCCGTTAAAAATAACTATATTAAATACGCCAACCTGGCCATTGATATTGAGAAATCCTACAAAACCAAAACCACTATCTCAGCACTAGTAATCGGTACTCTAGGATCCTGGGATAGCAACAATAATCAGGTACTTAAAAAAATTGGCCTCACGAAACAAGAAATACTAGGTCTAGCTCGAAAAGCCTGCACGGCTGCCGTCATAAGTAGCTACCATATCTTAAGAGAACACACCCTCAAAGACTAATATTATTATTTATACATATTTTTACTCAAAGCATTGATTACTATTTATATTGTACATTATGGCTATATTATATGTATATTAAACCTATCCTCCTAAGTATTACACTCAATAATTAATTAATATCTATCATAGAAAATCCTCCTTGGGCGTCGACACATCCTTTATTATATACTATTATAAACTTATTAAAAGTACTTATATGGTAACAATATTATACATTATGGCTCTATTATATTATTAAATAAATAAAATAATGATAATTAATATATACTTATAAAATAAAATTACAATAGCTTTGTTGAACCTCTAACTTAATTCTCATCTCAACTTATGACTTTCCTATCTTAAAATCATCATAAAACACAAAACTTCACTACTATATTCTGATATTAACATTATTTTGTTTTTTGCTGTTTTTATGACCTATGTTTTTACTGTTTATATTATGGTTATATTATTATTATTGGTATTGTTGTTGGTATTACTGTTATCATTATTATTATTATTATTATTATTATTATTATTATTATTATTATTATTATTATTATTATTATTATTATTATTATTATTATTATTATTATTATTATTATTATTATTACTATTATTATTATACATATCACCATTTATAATTAAGGTACTACTGGTCAATCACCGAATGGGTTAATGTAGGAACCCTTGTAGGGGTTCTGCCTATTGGGTGGTCTTTTTAGTTGTTCTTATTAATACTATAATCATGTATACTATACTATCTCTACTATAATCAAAAATTCTATTAATATATTTATATGAACCTTCACCAACTCCTTTTAATATATACTATAATAAGTACCTATTACCGCTATAATCATCGCAATGGAGCCTTCCTGCCCCGACCTTTATTATTTAGATACTATCACGCTCGACTCTGTCCTCCTCGCAAGCCTCTACTTACAGATCACTGAGCAGAACTCTTTTGGATTCGATAGGAACATATACCACCCCCAGATTAACTTCCACAGATGAAAAGCCACCTTCCAGACGGCTACTTGGACTATTAAAAAAGGAAACCTGGAATTTCTCCTCTCCGATGAAGCCTGACTTAAGGAACACTACTCACCTCCACAGAAGATAACCAACCTCAAATGACAAAACCTCAAAAGTCAAATACCAACTATACCACACAGAAACTTGAATCCTCAAACCAAGCCTATATCCAACAAGAACACGTTTGATGTGGGAGTCCCAACTCCAACATCCTAAGATAATGGGATAAATGCTGCAGATCACATAAGGGCGAGACATGCTCTCCCCTTCGGCTGGAAGCCAAGAAGATTTTACTAAAATAAAATTTGATTTTTTTTTTTTTTTTTTTTGGCCAAGAACCTGAAAAACG